>JBBPBX010034265.1:0-25234 GCA_038048925.1 Garcialebias charrua
CACGTGATCGCTTTCTCCTCCGCTGACTCCATGCATTAAAGCCGCAAATAAAGACAACAGTTCAGCACGCGAGCGGAAAGCTATTTGTTTTTGTTGTGTGATTTCAAACAGTTCTTCTTCTACGGTAGATTTCTTCTTCTACACCTTTCTTGCAACATATGCACAGGTTTTAGAGGGTACTGCCTCCTGCTGGTCCGTAAAAGAACAGCACTTTGCCATGCGCCGCCGTGCGTCAACCATAAACACAGAGGCGACACTGTAAACGCATTTCGCCGCACGGCTGAGTGCACGCGCGGCGCGCGCGCTCCAGCGTGCGGACCAAAGCGAAAGTCTAACTCAGCCTTAAGACATAAGCGCTTTTGAAATTGCGGACCTAAATTAATTAATAAGCGCTTTAGAAATAGCGGAACTAATTTTTGGATTAACGCTGCCCAGCACTGCAAATATGTTTATGAAATCTCAACGAGCTTTTGTACAGAAACGCACGCATCACACAAACCAGGTTTTGGTTTGACTCACCTATCTTTATAGGGAAGCCCGGTGGCAGGCGCAGGGTGATGAAGTCACGCAGCTTGGCAAAGTGGGCATTGGAGATGGCCATGAGGTCTATGATGGGCGTCACCTGCTCAGCCAGGGACAGAGGGTGTGTCTCGCTCAACCACAGCGTGGCTTTAAACCTAGAAATAAGAAAACAAACAGAAAGAAAGGACGTGCCACCCTGCGTTTGAGCCAAAGGCTACAATTTTTTTGATCATGCTCGGACACAGTGTGAACAGTCTTCCTGCCTTTATCACACCTCTGGACTTTACTTGTGAGCTCGACAGGACGCCCGATGTCCCGGCCGTTCAGGTTGAACTCCGGATTGAAGTATTCCTCGTCAGTGATGGCTGTGGGGTTGTGAGGACTGGCACACTGGGACACGTTGCCCTGACAGAAGGACAGAGACGCTGCTGTGAGTGTTGGTCAGAGGACGCAGCGGCTGTGAGAGGTGAGCACGAACCAACAAACGCATGAACGTGCACCATGGAGACTCTTACCCCGTTGTGAGCCGTATGCTGCTCAGCAATGCCCAGGAAAGACTGCAGAGGAGTCTTTGAGCCTGAGAACATGAAGAATTGATGAGTCTGAATTAGTTTAAAAAAGCATGAAATAAAGATGTTTCTGAATCGTATAACAGTCAGACATAGTTTTAACCATAAAGTGGAGCCAATTTCTAACTTCACTGCTGTCATTTTTAAACCAAGCAAAACTGATTTGACAACTTTTATCTCCTTTATCACATAAGGAGCTCAATGTGCATAATATAAACTTACTGAGAGTGTGGTTGTGTGTTGTTACCTTTGCTCCTGGACTTGTCCTGGTCCGATAAATGCTCTGTCCTAGAACGAGTCACCAGCTCCACATTGGTTGCGCTGTAAACCTGAACACCCAAACAGAAAGCATGAATACACGGTTTTTTTTTACACTTCAAATAAAGACCCGTACGGTGCGCTTATTGGCTTCAGAAAAAACAATTTCTTCTTATGCAAACAGCTCAAAGCCAGGTCTGCAATTTAAGATTCTACGCGTTATAGAGTTTGATGACAAATGGTCCATCTGATCTGAGGCAAACTTGTTCAGGAGTTGACAATCACTAAAAACAACAAAGTTCAAAGGCATGATGTGTAAGGCTTCTGGAAAGATTGTTATTTGTCACTAAACAGCTCGTCTATAGAAATGTATTGCAGAAAATGTGTCAATATTTTAGAAAAATGACATTTTATTAACTAGAAAGAGCTGAACATTCATAAACTCCATATGAAACTAAATCACCCTCTGTCTGTTTTTTGACATTTCATAAATTAAACTGAGTATTAAATACATTCAAACAAGGTGTTTCTTTCTTTTTTGATCATATGAAGTTAATCGTTGATTTTGACTGATAGCTGTTTTATTTCAAACAATGCTGAATATGTGCTCTCAGACAATGGAGTAAAATGAAATAAGACCATTTGAAAAGAAAAAGAACATACCGGTACATCCAGTGGACGTCAGTTTTCTTACCTTGGCTTCGTACCCGCTGACGGCCTCTGTCTTCTCTGAACGCCAGCCCCAGATGCCAGACTTATTCCTGGATGTGAAACGTTCATTCGGTCAGATCTTTACAGGCAGATTTTATCAGCATTGCTGAATGTTTGTGAACACACAAAGAAAACATAAAAGCAAATTAAAATATAGTTTTCTTGTTACCGCTCAAAAGCGATGCTTCTTGTGTTGAGGTGTGTGGAGACGATGGGCGACGTGAGCCTCTGAGCCGTGTTTTCTTGTGATGGCTGCATGGCTGCCAGAAGGGAGGGCGCGTCTCGAGGAGACAACACGAGCGGCTCGGTGTACACCACCTGCTTCTCGTGGTCCACCTCCATCACCACGGCGCCATCATCTTGGAGGATGAGCGGATGGGAAATCAGAGCAAAGCCTCGTGGCGAGACATCAAACTTCTGCCGTTCTGTTCAGCGCCACCCACCTTCACCCTTAAAAATATAGCTGCGCCGCCCTTTCAGCCAGGTCATGTGCTCGAAGCCCAGGAGGGTGGTGTCCACGCGGAGGCAGGAGCCGCTTTTCCACACCCGGTACACGTCGCTGGGACAGACCTTCGACACTAGGGGCACTGAGAGGAGAGGTGAGGAAGAGGAGAGACGTTTTACAAACAAGTGGTAAAAATGTAACACAAATGAGGCGACCACAGAAAAGTATGATGAAGCTGTTTATTTAACGTTCTGATTTAAAAATAAAATTAGGACTATGTTTACTACCACTGATTTATACAGTGACAAAAGTTAAAAGGCAGCGAGAAGCAAACATCTGATCATGTGTGATCAAGTGTAATTTTAGTAAATATTTATCTAATTTGATCTGATTCTAAAAGACTGAACATTAAAAACGCAATGATTTCATATTATGTGTGTATTTATCACGTTTTATTCTATTCACGTTTAATTTAAATGTATCGTAGAAACATACGGATTCTTGTTCTGTGATAATCCTTACACATTTTAGAAAATGTGCTTCTTAAAAGCCTGTCTATAAGATTTTTGAACTTTAAGTCAAAGACCTGGGATGTTCCTGGCAAAACCTTCAGCTTACTGAGTTAGTTCACTGTCGACTGGCTCAGGACTGTTACCCTGTTTTAACCATTCTTTCCTTTTCTTTTAAAAGGATTTGGTGATATTTGCATGTAGATAATAGCAGCCAATTTTAAAGTTATTCATCCTTCTCCCAGTAAAATACTTTGTTTCAAAAATGACAAATAATAAAATGTTGCTCCCTTTCGCTTCAAAATATGTTTTCCTCTTTATTTATTTTTTAACAGAACAGAACGGATTTTAAATGACTATTTGATTTTATTTGTGGAATATCTGTGTTTAGACACGTTTAAGTAGAATGTTTCACCTTTGACTTGATTTGTTGATCGTGTTTTTCATACTTTTCAAAAACCAGTGATGTCCCACTACATGCTTAGCACTATAAATGGAATAATATTACTCATATATTTAATGATAACGTCATTATAAAGTTGATAACAACAGATAAAATAGTTAATCGATCACAACATTTCTCAGTAACCCTGTGAAATATACAGCAACAAAATCATCCAGACTAGACAAAAAAAATAAACTACCGGTAGTCCACAAAGTAAATCTAATCTGCACAATAATTTTCAAATATTGATAAGTACCATGTTTTTAAATTAAACATTTCCAAGCCAAATCTGTGACAGGAAGCCCACTACATGTATTTGTTTACCTACTGAAACAGCTGAAGTGACTGAAAATATGTCAGACACTAGACTTACTGGTCTAGCAAGAGGTTTTGCAGAAGCAGTCTGTGTTTTAATGAGCTCAGGCTTTATGACGCTTCACCTCCCTGCTTGACCCCTGGTATTTACTCCTGATAGTTGTTTTACTTGTTCTCTCTTTTCCTTCCCGTTTAGCAACGGATTCCTTCTATCAAAGTCAAAGTCAAGTCAAAGTCAACTTTATTGTCAGAACTGCAATATGTACAGGACATACACAGGATTGAAATTGCGTTTCTCTCAGTCCCTCGGTGCAACAGTAACCATTTAAACACTAAACACTAAAACATTTAATAAACATAAGCATAAAATAGTAAAAGTGTAACACTGTCCTGAGTTTTTGCATAGTAGTATAAAAGTATGAAAATTTACACCAACACTATACAGGTAGTCCCCGACTTACGAGCGAGTTCCGTACTTATGAGTTGCTCGTAAACCGGAAATTCGTACGTCGGAACAAGAAACACGTGTTCTCGTAAGTCCGGATTTTCGCTCGTAAGTTGGAACATTTATGCTAGTGCTACTACGACCACTCGTTTTTCATCAAAAACATTCATACTACTTCATAAACATGCTCAGAAACGTGTTTCCAAACGGTTAGCTAACACACTTTCATCTAAAAACACAAAAAAGGGATGTATTTTTTTACAAATTTCCTGCTTGTTCGCCAGCTCGTAAGTCCGGGACCTCGTATGTAAGAGCGCTCGTAAGTCGGGGACTACCTGTACATTATATTTCCACCTAATGACGTAATGACGCTGTGCGTGGCTTGGTAGATGCGCTACAAGTCAGTAGATGGAAACACTTCTGCTTCGCATTAATTTGTATTTACATATTTGCGAGATTTCAAAAATTAGCTCAAACATCGAAATGAAAATGGATGGAAACACAGCGTCTGATCTTGAGACCCTTAGAATTGATAAAGCCCTCTGGATAGAGGTCGAAACGTATTCTGTAACAAATAAAGTCCAGTTGATCTTGTATTGAACGCCTTTTTCGAAGCATCTTGAGAGTTTTTGAAAGTGTGAAATCAACAGCTGTGTTTTTACAAAACAGCTGTAGGAGCTGTCCAGCTACAGGAGTGCTGAAAATGATCTCTGTGTGTATATGTGGGCGTGCCTGTGTGTGTATTAAGTCTATCCACTCACCCCAGCTGGTGAACTCCCACTTCATCTCTACATAGAAGTCTTGTGCCTGCAGAGACAGAGAGAGTAAGTTTATTTTGGTCATTAATCGTCTTGTTCTGTGGATTCAGAGAGTATAAAGCCAAGCTCGATGGTCAGCCAGATCACCTGAGGCTCTTGTTCAGGTGATGTTACCTGTCTCAGCTTGCTCAGCAGCTCAGGGATGCCCGCCAGCCTCTCAGTAGCTCTTTTAAAGTCTCTGTACTGAAGCACCAGCTGCACCAGCTCCGGGTCCCCGGTGCTCACCGCCTCCTGCAAGACTGAAAGTCCAAACATTAGCGAACAAAGCCCCTCCACCATGGAAACATGAGGCTGGGAGCACCAGCGGTACTCACTGGTCCAGCCCTGCGGGTTGCAGTGTGTCGTGTCCGCGGAGTGTCTGAGCAGCACCCGGGTCGACTCCAGGTGGCCCAGACACACGGCCAGCTCCAGCGGGGTGCGACCCCTCGGGTCCAGGTACTCCACGTCGTGCTGCACAGCCAAAGGCGAAACAAACCCCCACCCAGCACCATCAGCGCATTGCAGTGCAACATCTGGAAGAGCAGCCTCTCCCACTTCTTACCTCTTTCTTCGTCAGCTCTCGCTCCAGCTCCAAGTACTGGTTGTTCCATACCAGAAAATGTAGAGGAAAGGCCTCCTGAGCCATGGTCGTTGACAGAGACACACTAGTGAAGACTTTTCGGGACAACGGAGCGCAGTAACGCCACGACAGCCGAGCTAACTCAGCCTACTTGTAACAGCTAGCAGTGGGCTAACGGAGGCTAGCTAGCTGGCTAATAACAACATAGTTTTCAGCTCCTCTTTACGCCTGGTTTCCATGCTGCGGGGTGCGAGACAACTATTTTAACCAACTAACAAGTCGAGGCAGTGTCCACTCGTTTTTTAGGGATAAAAATAACACTATAAAATAAAAACATATCGATGAAACAGCCAAATGTTAAAGTTAGCTAGCTTGCCCGGTGCGGCTGCAACCACCCCCCGTTCCCATCTTTAAAAGTCTCTCTTCGTTTTCCATACACCGATTCACGACCCGGCTAAAAGGGATGTTGAGCGGGAATTGGGGGCAAAAAAGGCCGGAGAGAGGTTGTTTGCAAAGTCCGCCAACGTATAAATGAGGTGTATCTAATTTTGTAATCGTCTTGTCAAAATGTTTATTACATTTGTTCATTTTTTTTAATAAAAAAAAAAAAAAAAATCCCATAAATGATAACGCATAAAATATAAAAAAATGAAAGGTAGCAGAAAGAAGAAAAAATATATCTGCCCCTTTTTTCAATCTTCCATTAAAGGTTCAGTCTGCAGTTTCTGTAGAACTACAGCACTTAGAAAAAATTTCAACAGGCAAAGCATTCTGATCCCTCCCCCTCAGAGCCATATATGGCTCTGCCCCCTTGTGGTCTGTTGAAATTCAAATTCAAGCTCTGTTTTTATTGGCTGATTCAAATTCAAGCTCTGTTTTTATTGGCTGGTTACAAACTCTGTTTTTATTGGCTGGAAAATGGTGGGTCACCTTTTCTTTTTAGAAATGCTTATTTACCACCTGGAGAAGCAAGGGGACAATATATATATATATATTTTTTTCAGAGATTACCTGGCTAACATCAGTCTGTCAGGAGGTAGTGACAGAGTGAAGAAATATGTTTATAAAAAAAGCTACATACTGAAGCTTTAACGGTACAAAATGAACAACTCTCTAAATTTCTAACTAATACAATACACATTACGCTATTTCATATACTGTACTGTATATATTTTTTAACAAATTCGTTTTGATCATTTTCGTGTAAACATTGACTTGGTTGGCAAAATAAAACGACCCATATTCTACTTTGA
This sequence comes from Garcialebias charrua, assembly GCA_038048925.1. Taxonomy (NCBI): domain Eukaryota; kingdom Metazoa; phylum Chordata; class Actinopteri; order Cyprinodontiformes; family Rivulidae; genus Garcialebias; species Garcialebias charrua. Next base: position 6,850 of record JBBPBX010034265.1, read on the forward strand.
CGCTGCCAGGAGCTTTCTACCATTTTTCAAAGTGTCATTGTTTCCAGGTTATGCAGAGATATTGGATGGAACCAAGAGAAGCAAATGCAAAAGAATCAAATAAAACAGAGCCAAATAGTTGAACATTTCTTTATTTTTCTTGAAAAATAACACAACATGAAGTGGAAAAAAAAAAGCTTCTCAAAATAATTACAATGCTACAGGATTCCCATTTTGTATAATCTAAGAGGAGAAAAAACATTTACACAAAAGTAAATATTTATATAGTATATTCATTTTGGGAGATATGGCCCGGAGAATGGTCTGGGTGGAGGAAACCTTTCATAAAGAGTTGCAATACTTGACGAGAACAAAGAAGCTTCAAAAATAAAATTGTACATCACACTGAACTGAACATGTAAATAATCACATTTTTTTTAAGTCATACAAAAAAGAAAAACCTGTATCAAAGAAGGGCGGGGAGCAGTTTTCTCTAGAGTATTTTTGCTTTAAACGCCGTCTGTACAAAAACAAAGCAATTTAAGTATGAAAATAATAGCACCTGAAGTTAAACTTGAACTGTGGTTTGAAAATGCACCGTTTATCCCACAACTTATCCCCCACACTCAACAAAACCTGCCCTTTCTTGGGGTGAGGTCTTGCTGCTTTGATGATTGCCAACTCACAATCTTTGTACCACCTTGTGCACTCTACAATGTATACCACTGAAGAACAGGAAATGACAGAATAAGCTCAATCCAAATTTGGCAAAACACAGACCATTCCAGTAGATGGATGCAAAAAAAAAAAAAAAAAAGTCCTGATATAAAAACAATTAATGCATAAATTTGCATAAAGCGCAAGTGAACTTCTCCCTGACAAAAAATAATGACCCAATTACTCGAAGCACCTAAATGTAGCTGAATAAGATCAAATATATTGCAAGACAACTGTATGACGGAGCATCAAAACAGAATCACTCCAGAAAACTTGTTTTTTTTATCCCAAAGATGCAACTTAGTCTTTTTTTTGAAGGTTGGGATGGGGAGTCAGGGCTGAGGAGGAGCTTATCCACAGGAAGTGAAGTCAAAACAGTGAGTTAATTCTTCCCCCGACTCCTGTAAATAAAACAATTATAGATTTTTTTTTCTTATTTAAGGAACATTGAATTAGCAACAGCAAAATAAAAGCTCCTGAGTCTCTTTGTAGGTACAAAGAAAAGAAAAGTAAGACATTGTTTCAGCCAACAAGTGGGCAAGTCCTCCACATCAGACCCCACCCCCCTACAGCTTCCTTTGCCTGTGTGTTCATCATGTCAGCATCCACGCCCTCCGCTTTTTGCATCTCAAATCACTCCTGCAGTGAGAACGCAGGTGACTAGGATATCCTCTGGATCAGTTTTTCATCTGATAAGCAGTAGAGTGTGTTGACTGATAGCTCGGAGATGAAGGTCTCGCAGGCCTTTCTGCTGACACCTTTACAGCCTCGTAGGTCGAGCAGCGAGATACAGGAGAGGCGGCGGAGATACTTCAAACACGTGTCCGTCAGTTTACTGCAGCCTGGGATAGAGAGACAAAAACTTTGACTAAGCTGAAGTAGAACGATGCCATTCATGTGCCAGTTCGTCCCTAAAAATGAAATCCGTCTTGTTACAACCATCGCCTCACCTCCCAAGTTGAGTTCTGTCAGTGTGTTCCGGGTGGATGAGCCGACTGCCGTCAGCAAGTTGATGGAGTGGTCAGTGAGGCTGTTGCAGTGGGAGATGTCCAGTTTTGTTAACTGGGGCATGTGGCGAATCACCATACGCAGAGTGGAGTCACTGATGTCCAGACCTGCGAGCCGCAAACACTGCATGTTCCGCAACGGGCTGCGATTGTCACAGCCTGCACCAGAGCAGAACCAGAGACAAAACACAGACATATTAGGAGTTTGACAACAGACGAGTATACAAGTGACACAGAGGTCGCGTTAACCGAATATTTTCCATATTTGACTGGTTGTTTTACGTGATGACGGAGAAATGTTTAATGTTTTAGTTTTAGAGTTGGTGTAAATTTTCATACTCTTATACCACTATGAAAAAACTCAGGACAGTGTTAGTTTTACTATTTTATGCTTATGTCTATTATTATATGTTCAGTGTTTCAATGTTTAGATGTTTACTGTTGCACCGAGGGACTGAGAGAAACGCAATTTCGGTCCTGTGTATGTCCTGTACAGTACATATTGCAGATCTGACAATAAAGTTGACTTTGACTTTGAAATCAAAACACAGTCTGTCGTTTGACAGATTAACATCCACTCTATCAACTGGTTCATGAACTTCACACCCCAGTCCAGTAGGTGGCGGTTATTGCACATTACGGCTTTTGCCAACCCCCAATAAACCAAAGGGAGAAGAAAAAGAAGAAAACGCATGACGTTGTTACAAAAAAATGTCAAGGCAGCTTAGCGTACAAAGTTTCTTCAAAAAGCCCAATAACTGCGATTGTGTTGAAAAAAGAGGTGAAAAAAGATGGAGTGATGCAGTGGAGGACGATGGACAAACAAGTAATCCGCCCTACACTGAGCGATCAACTTGTAGCAAGGAGGTTAGATGCTATTTAATTGAAATGTTTATGCATCGTTATTTCATTTGATTTTTTTGTTATTGCAGATGTAGATTCTCTGTTCAGCTTGTTTGGAACTATTATTAATTAAAATGAATGAAAAAATATGGTAATTATTAACAAAAATTAAATGACTGATTAAAAATAATTTTGACTGGATATTTTTAACCCCGTCTGTCAAAACGACCAACGAAAAAGTCTAGCGCGACCTCTGAAGTGACATGAGAAACCAAAGAATAAAAAGTAAAATCATATGGATAAATTAATACCTCATATCTTGTGAGGTGCTCACCTGAAGGAGTGACTAAATCTCTGATCTGTGAGTCTTTGACCCCGTCTGCATACCGCAGGTCCAGAGATCGAAGGAGAGGACAGCCAGTGGAGGACAGAGCTGAAATAGATGACCAGGAACAACCTGACAGCATCAGGTCCTTCAGCCCTGAGACACATGGAACACCCGGGTTAATAACCAAGGAGTTTATTTGAATGTAAACCCTTAAAACTCAATAGTTAGGTGTGTACCTGGCAGGCGGCCAATGAGCCAGTTGAGCTGTTTCTTAGCGATGTTTGTCCAGGAGAGGTCAAGTGTGACGGGCTGTCTCTTTATGATTCCTGTGAGGGCCTGGGGGCTAACATTTCGCTTGATGCTCAGGTCGATCCGCGCCCACAACCTCTTGTCTAAACACCTAAAAACAAACACACACTCTTTAACATCTAATTCAAATCCTCTCTAAACCCTTTAAATAATGACCAGTTCAAAGCTCTACTGTTGTTGGAACAAAGAGGCTACAGTTTTTAATTATTTTGTAACTAATAACATAACGTTAACACACATAACATTCATGACTTTAGACAAATCAGATTGAAAACATCACTGCATGTTTGAAAAAAAAAATCCCTTTTCACAGCCAGCTGCACACAGAAATGTTTGGATGACGCTCGGATTTTGTCTCCTCACCTTTCACCATCGAACAACAGAAACAAGCAGCGACAGCGTTTTAATAAAGCTCCGCATGTGAAACACTGATTAGATTCAGAAAACTCTGAACATTTTAAAGCAGATGCTGAGCTGTTCACACTTTGAAAAGAAAACTTCTGTTGTGGCAGCATGAGGCTGAAACCTGCCACCTCAGAGAAGATGGGGACTGTTTTTATACACTTCTTCTCACTAAGACCTCCTCCTCACGTCTCCAGCTCGTCCAAAATGCAGCAGCTCGGCTTTTAACCGGCACACGTAGGTTTGAGCACATTACACCAGTTCTCTCCTCCCTTCACTGGCTCCTCGTGCGAACTAGAGTCGACTTTAAAATTCTGTTGTTGACCTATAAATGCCTAAATGGCCTCGCTCCCCTCTACCTCTCCGAGCTGCTGGAAGTTCCCTCGCGGGCCCTGAGATCATCCGATCAGATGCTTTTGGCGGTTCCAAAAACACGACTGAAGCTCCGAGGAGATCGGGCGTTTTCAGTCATCGGCCCCAAACTCTGGAACAACCTGCCCCCCAACATTAGACAGGCCTCCTCCCTTCACATGTTCAAATCCCTGCTAAAAACCCATCTGTTCTCTCTGGCGTTTCATACTGTGTGAGCTGACTTAGTGTATATATTTTATCCTGTGTTTTCATTTTAATGCTGTTCTTATACATTTTTGTTATATTTTTACTGCTGTTAATTTAATAGTTTTTTTTTTTCCATTTATAGATGGCCTCCCTTCACACCTTATAGCCATCCTCTCACTCCAATATGTTTTTATTTATTTTTATTATTATATATATATATATATTTTTTATTATTATTATTTTTTATTTTATTTTTATTTTATTTTTTTAATAGAGAAAGAAAGAAAAGAGAAAGTGAGACAACAAAACAACAATTATCCACAAAAAGAGCACAAGGCGAACACACCAAACCTCCGTCCACTATCCTGCAAAGCACATGACAGAACACAGCAACGAAACATACAGACTGATAATATTCATGACCTTGCATTAGATTTCTATATATAAACATACCCATACCTACAAATATATAGACAGTATATATACATATATATTTATATTCATTTATATACCCATCTACATATCTACTACATCATCCATTTGTGTGTGGTTGTGAGCATGCATAAGTGAATAAGGTTCCTCCAATAGAACATTTAGTAGCGACTGTGAAGCATCAGAGACCCGTCCCCCCAAAGCCCGAGACAGACGAAAGGGCGATCAAAGCCCAAGACCCCAGGAAGGACCCCGAGCCCAGAGTCCCCAGGACCACCCGAACAGGACGAGCCACTCGTCCACTCCCCAGATCCGACCAAGGGGAAGAACCGGACGAACCCCACCAGGGACCACACACAATGACCCCCCGGGGTCAACAGCGACAAATACACAGGCCCCCGCCAGAGCCCGCTGCACCGACGTAGCCCCAGGGCCGGTCACCGATGCTCGGGCACCGGGGACGCCCACCCCTCAGGCCCAGACCCGACAGGACCAGAGGACCCGAGCCCCACCAGGCAGCCACCAGGCCGAGCCGACCAACGCCCAAGCGCCCAGCCCCAGATAGTGAGGGTCCCAAGCACGCCCGCAGGCAGAGGAACACCCACCAGGGGGCCACGTGGCAAGAGCGCGACACTAGGTAGCCTCAGAAGTATCAGAGAGGGGGCAGTCCAAGTCCCAGCCTGACACTTAAACATTCATACACAGACACACTCATTCAGACCCACCCTCATCCTCACCCTCAGTCATAGAAAGACAAACAATAACGACACGCTCCATTCATAATCCCGATGCACACTCTATACCCCCCAGGTCCAAGACATGTACCTGCTCCCTACATGGGGCAGCCCACATCCAAACCCAGGAGGTAGACCCATTCATTCTGGGGTGGAGAGCAGCAGACGTCCAAGATCCGGCCCACCCCGCGCCCTGCCGACAGGACAGGACAGGACACCCGAGCCCAAGCAGCCCCAGAGGGAGCGCACTGCCAGCCCCGCCCACGGCGAACCCGCAGGCCCCGAACCCCCCCACACCCCAGCACAACCCCTGACGGCCCACCCCCAGAATGTCCGCCAGGCAACCAGGGGGGTAAGAGAAAAATAAATAAATAATATATATATATATAAATAAATACATAAATAAATAAAATTGAAATTAACAAATCAAGACCCCGACACACACACCCCCGTCCCCAAATGTACTGTTGGTGAGTGTTGTTCTAAAGTGTACTTAAAAAGGAAAGAGAAGGAGCAAAGGCTAGCATTGTACCAGTTTCCCCTCCACTCCAACTCTAACCCAAGCCCTAATTGTCTAAATGCATAATGTTGAGTACTGCTGTTAATTTAATAGTTTTAACATTAGTGTGTGTTACAGTTTCTGTAATTTTTTAAAATCTCTTTGATGTTGTAGGGGCGGCCGTGGTGTAGTGGTAATGGCAGTCGACCCCTGATCGGAAGGTTGGAGGTTCGAATCCCGCATCCGCCCACCATGTGTCGTTGTGTCCCTGGGCAAGACACTTAACCCCGAGTTGCTCCCGGTAGGTCTGGATGGCGCCTTGCAAGGCAGGCTACCACTACCGGTGTATGAATGTCTGAATGAATGGGTGGATGGCTGGTATTGTAAAGCGCTTTGGGGCTCCTCACAGGGGGCTGGAAAGCGCTATATAAATAAGCTCCATTTACCATTGTTTGTGAAGCACTTTGATAACAGTTTATCTGTTTTAACTGTGCTCTATAAATAAAGATGACTTGACTAATGAATCAAAACAAACTGTGAGCATTTTATCTTCTAAAACTACAAGACATCACAATCTTTTGTGTTTCAATGTAGCTTTTAGTAAGAATAAATAAAAAGATGTGACTTGCAAGCAAACAGACTTAACTGTAAAATCTGATCCAAACAAAGTGTCTGATAAAAACACCAGTCTTACCATTTGTACCAGTTCTTGCAGACGGCCATGCAGATGCACAGATCTGCACGACTTAAGTAGCGAAAGACCGACACCCAAACCTCCCTCTCGCAGCTCGGGTTGCTCCCGGCGCTCTCCCTGTCTGCCTCTCCCCCTCCCTCCTGCAGGGCGGACAGAGGGATGCGGAGGTGCTGAAGCTCGGATGAAGACGACGACGCAGCTCCATTGCTCAGTTTAGCTGGCCTGGTTGGTCTCAGTCTTTGTGATGCTTCCAGTCTCTCTGGATGAGAAGGATGAGAATACGTGTGTCCGCTTCGGGTTTGTGGGGGTGTGTGCTTGTTTGGATGTTGATCAGGACGAGGGCCATTTCTAATTGAGGGTCTGATGAGAGTTCTGCTCTGGCTGTGTGTCGTAGAGGTGGCAGTTTGAGAGGCAACGGCCTCTAGTTTGGGGACGATGGCGGTCGAGTCCTGTTTCGCTCTGGGTGGCTTCTGAAGTGTCACTTTTAGATCGGAGACGTCTTTGTCTCCTTTTGGAATGTCCTGCTCCATTTCCTCTTCCTCGTCATCCTCTGCACCGTTTTGGCTGGGCACCTCACTTCCTTCATCATCGTGTTCTTTAGTGACTGTTCCTCCTCGCCTCGACTGAGGCTGGTTCTCTTTATCTCCTCCCGTTCTGTTCAGTCCACTTTCCTCCTCCTCCTCCTCCTCCTCTTCCTCCTCCTCGCTGCTGCTGCTGTTGGTGCTGCTGCTGCTGGTGTCCTCGCTCTCCTCCTCCAACTCTGCGCGACTTCCTCCACCATTGATGCCACGTCCCGCTCCTCCTCCTCGCAGCCTCACACCTCTCCCCCTCCCTCTGTAGGGCTCTCCTTTTGGCTTGAGTACCAGCTGCTGGTGAAAGGAGCCAGTACCTCCTGGAACGCTCCTGTAAGATGAGCCACTTGCCCAAGTGGAGCCTCGACCTTTGTTCTGAGACAGTCTGCTGTTCAGAGAGCGCAGGCGGGACATGAGCCGGGAGCTCAGCAGCCTTGGAGAGCGATCTAAAGTGGCCTGTTTCTGAAAGTAAAAATAAATAAAATACAAGACTGGGATAATTCATGCTTCATATGATTGAAATCAAAATAGTACAACATCAATTGTCAGCTGCTTTAATACAGAAACCATACAAGAAAAGCGCATTTCTTACTCTTAAAAGTTTGGTCCTCTCCAGTTTTATCTGTAAAAAGAAGTTGAGGAATAAAAAGAAAAAACCTTTGAACCAATACAAATTTAACATTTTAAAAATTGTGAAACACACTGAAAATGTCACAGCATGTAGAATGTACCCTCTTTTTTAGTCTGTACTCCAGTGAACTCTCTCGTTTGCGACTCTGTTGATGCTGCAGTAGCAGTTTTTGTGAAGGCGGCGGGGCTGTCTGTCGGCCTGGGGGTCTACTGCGTTTCACTCGTTTCGCCCCATCTCCAGCTCCGTTGCCTTCCTGATAAACGAGTTTGGACTCCGGCAAAAATGTTGAACCATCTGACTCTGCACTTTCCTCCTCACTGGAAGACTGATATTGAAATGTTAGTTCATTTGTGCATCAAAAATCACACAGCATCAAAAAGTCAATAAAACGTCTGATGAAGAAAATAAAATCATACCGACTGATCCGCTGAGAGAAAAAGTTAATCAAAACAAGTTTAAGTGTATAATTATAAAGATGTGTGTAAGTGTTATACCTCTGATGCAGAGCCTGTGCCGTTGTAACATTTTGGACATTCCCAGCAGTTGGGCAGCTCTGTATTAATCTTCCCCTCATCAGGTTCCTGTAACGCAACACATCAATGTTTGAAACAAACTATAAGTTGACCAACTAATGCAGCAACAAAACAACTCAGTAACTCTGGCATGTTCAGTTTCAGATCAGTGACAGGAAGATGACCAGACTCATCTGCGGACTAATTTTGATCAGTCGTGAATGTTGTGCTTTCAGATCTCAACTGTCTGCAGACAAACACATTATTACATGCAGAGTTGTGTGTGTGTGTGTGTGTGTGTGTGTGCGTGTGCGTGTGTGTACACAGCCAAAGTTGGTCACCGGGAGTTAAAAATAAATCACAATTTGTTTCAATGTTTGTGTAAACTCATGTGTACAGAGCCAATTAAATAAAGCAGCCATCATAACCCTCACAAAGTGTGTTCCTACTAAGCCTGTTTTGGACTATTGTGTGAAGTAATGTCAATAAAAACTCAAAAAAGGCGTTCAATACAGGATCAACTGGACTTTATTTGTTGCAGAAAACGTTTCGACTTCTGTCCAGAAGTCTTTTTCAATTCTGAATGAATGGAAGCTGTGAGACCGAGAAGTTTTATACAGGCTGACAAGCCACGCACCAACATATGAAATTGGAAACTGAAATAACCCCACAACATACCTGAGATAACATGCCCATTCTATTTAAATTGACAAAACAACACATCACAGCTTAACAGAAGGGGGTTTGTAACACATACATGTAAATTGAAAGATCACACCTTAACAGTAGGGGGTTCCCTTGAGGTCTCTGGTAGAAGACACAAAACTGTATGTAAATTGACAAAAAACACCTCCCAAACAACAACAGAGGCTACTCAGAGAACTTTGTTAGTCTAATTTACAGACAAGACATCCCTGCTCCCATCCAGTGTAAAACGTTTCGGAATCAAATCCAAAACTGAGTTATAAGTCTTAGAAAGTTGAAATCTCAGACCTCCTCCTCTGTTAAGAGAAGGTTTTTCTCTCTTAACATACAAAGCTTCCTTCACCCCCCTCTCAAACCATCTGTGCTCTCGGTCCAAAATTTGAACATTCTGGTCCTCAAATGAGTGACCCTTGTCCGTGAGGTGGAGGTGAACAGCTGAGTTTTGTCCAGAGGAGGTAGCTCTCCTATGTTGAGACATTCTTTTGTGGATAGGTTGCTTCGTTTCTCCGATGTAACGGTCTGAGCAGACTTCGCTGCACTGGACTGCATAAACCACACCACTCTGTTTGTGTGTGGGGGTTCTGTCCTTAGGATGCACCAGCCTCTGTCTGAGAGTCCGGCTAGGTTTGAAATGTACTGGGATGTTGTGTTTGTTGAAAATCCTTCTGAAATTCTCTGAGACTCCAGCAACATAAGGAATGACAATGTTTTTCCGTCTGTTAGACTTTTTCTGTTCATTATTGTGTTTAACAGATTTCCTTGCTGACTTGACAAAAGCCCAGTTGGGATATCCACATGTTTGCAGAGATTTTTTGATGTGTTTCTGTTCCTTTTCCTTCCCTTCTGTCCTTGTGGGGATGTGTTCTGCCCGATGCTGTAAAGTTCTGATGACAGAAAGTTTGTGCTCCAGTGGATGGTGAGAGTCGAACAGGAGATATTGGTCTGTGTGGGTTGGTTTTCTGTAAACTTCAATGTTGAGACTGTCATCTCCCTCCATATGCACCAAACAGTCCAAAAAAGGCAGCTTATTGTCGTTAGCATCCTCTCTGGTGAACTTGATGTTGTTATCAACAGAGTTAATGTGTCTGGTGAACGCTTCCACCTCCCTGGCTTGGATTTTGACACAGGTATCATCCACGTATCTGAACCAATGGCTTGGAGTTGTCCCCTCATAGGAGTTTAGGGCTCTCTGTTCCACTTCCTCCATGTAAAGATTAGCAACAATGGGTGACACTGGAGATCCCATGGCACAGCCGTGCTTCTGTCTGTAAAAACTGTCATTGAACTTGAAATAAGTGGTGGAGAGTTTCAGTTTCCAATTTCATATGTTGGTGCGTGGCTTGTCAGCCTGTATAAAACTTCTCGGTCTCACAGCTTCCATTCATTCAGAATTGAAAAAGACTTCTGGACAGAAGTCGAAATGTTTTCTGCAACAAATAAAGTCCAGTTGATCCTGTATTGAACGCCCTTTTTGATTTTATCATGTCCTGGACGACTGAGAATCTTCACCAGCATATGTCAATAAAAACTCACTTTTATATAAAATAAATTACTTCATCTACAACCCAACAAGTCATCCTTTGACAATTTTGTGCTTAAAATGTTTAAGTAAAGAAAAGCAGTTCCTAAGTGATCTGGAGTTAGATAACTCTTTAATATTTGAGGTTTAGTTGTAAACCTAGTTCACAGAAAAGGTACATAATGTGTGTGTATGCTCCCAGTTGCATTGTACTGTAGTTCAAAATCAGAACCAGAAAGACAGATTTAAGAGACAAACAAACAGATTCATCAGTGGACATAGTGGATAAGACTCACCTTTACACACTGACGATGAACAATCTGTGAACAGACTGTGCACTCCATGAGAGAGTGAGTGCTCGGATCAGAGTCATCAAACTCGCCCTCTCCACAAGTGGCACATCGAGCGGTGTTGGGCAAGGCAGGCTGGAGGATGGACAAAACATCATGAGAACCTCATATCCGATGCTTGCACATATTACTGTACATACTTCAGTTGTGAAATTCAGTGAAATGTAGGTCCATTTAATAAATGTCTTTAATAACAAGAGTAACAATTTTACAATGTTACTTTAATTTTCAGAAATAAAAACACACACCGAGACATTAGCCATATACCGTAGTTTAGTTTCCTGCGTACAAAATGTAACAACGGGTGTAATGCTTTACCGTTAGACACTGTTTCATCATGCAGCCCTTCTTCATACGTCCAGAACCACCAAACTTCCTCATGTCATGGCAGCACATGCAGTCGCCACACTCTTTCCTGCGACAGCCAGCACAACGCTTGCACCTCACCCGTCTGCGCCTCAGAGCTGACATGGACGCGCTTTTGATGGGCTTCTGAGACTTGTGGAGGGAAGGGCCTGATCGAGGAGGACGGTAAAGAGCAGGTGGAGGGGCAGGGGGAGGGGGTGGCTGGTACCACAATGGCTGTACAAAACAAGAAGCAGACCATTAGAAAATAGTCTGCTTGCGTTATGCCTAGAAATCAAAGGCCGGCCTGTCTGATGAGCTGCAATGAGAGTTATTAATATAATTGTTGTCTCATAAAAATATCTCAAAGGAATAGTCCTTTATATTTGCAGCTAGCTGAAAAAAAAAAAAGTAAAAGATTTGTGAATGCTCACCCTTTTAGGCCATTTGACAATAGGCTCTCCGGTGTAGGCAAGCTTAATGTCGTCATTTACACACTTCTTCAAAACATTCTGGAGATAAAGATCGGACGGTGCACATGAGTAAAAGATAACCAACTTCAATGTCTGAGTCACTGTAGTGTGTGTATACTGTGAGATGTCAGCGTTAATTTGAAGATACACACCTTCAAGTCTTCAAGCAGGGCTTCAGGATGTCCAATCCCTGCCGGAGCACACTTTTTGTGGGCCGGCAGCTCCTCCAGCTTTCCTACTAGGTTCCAAAGGCCGTCAAGTTCAAAAGGTGTAAGCACATGATGAGGGGTGGTGACTTGGGCTGGCTGTTCACTTATGACATCTTCTTTGGCCTCTTCTTCCTTTTGATCAACTTCTTTTTCATCCTCACTGTCAATTCCATTGGAAGTGCTGTCCATGGAGAGATCGCTGATTTCAAGGTCAGCTGGAGTCAGCCCTAAAATGTAGTAGTACAAGTCAGCGATGAAGCTGGGTAGTTTTGAAAGGGAAAAAAAAAGAATGGCTGTGTTTTTTTGTTTTGTTTTTAATCTATTTTTACCAATGCCCAGTGAATATTTTTGGAACTCAGGTGTGAGGTGGGAGATGTTGGTCAGGCAGAAGAGGTACCTCTCCAGGACATACCAACACATCTCATAATAAAACGGGTAGCGGAACTTTGCTGGAACCTGAAAAAAATAAAATAACATTGACTGAAGAGACCACCGACCAGATTAATAAACACCTTTGCCTGTCTCCTGATACAGCTGAACACTTCTAAATGAGTAACACCAGTTTCTGACAAGTTTAAATTTTCTCTGTCCAACAAAGCTAAAGAACTAAAAGTTTGTGAACACTTTAAAACTTTCTATATTTCTGCTTTAATATGACTAAAACATCCTCAGAGTTTCACAAGTCCTGAAAGGAGAGAAAGAGAACCAAGTTAAATAAAAATACTATACTTGGTCATTCATTTATTTATTGAGGAGAATGATCCAATATTACATATTTGTGAGAGGTAAAAGTATGTGAACCTCTAGGATTAGCAGTTAATTTGAAGGGGAAATTAGAGTCAGGTGTTTTCAATCAATGGGGATGATGATCAGGTGTGAGTGGGCACCCTGTTTCATTTAAACAACATGGATCTATCAAGGTCTGCTCTTCACAACATGTCTGTCACAGACAACATGTCTGTGACAGACATGTTGTCTGTGACAGACATGTCTGTCACAGACATGTCTGTCACAGACATGTTGTCTGTGACAGACAACATGTCTGTGACAGACAACATGTCTGTCACAGACAACATGTCTGGGCGTTCTCTGTAGCAGGCCCAAGACTCTGGAACGAGTTACCGCTGCTCATCAAACAGGCCCCCTCCCTCTCGGTTTTCAAATCCCGGTTAAAAACTCACTACTACTCCATTGCTTTCAATGCCAGCTGATTTGTATTGGATCGTTTGATTTATGATCTGCAATGTTTTTATGTTTTTCGTGTTGTACTTCATTGTCTGTGTTGCCTGTTGCGTGTTTGTTTGTCCAGCACTTTGGTGTGGACTTGTTCCTGTTTAAAGTGCTTTATAAATAAAATGGTATGGTATGGTATGGTATGTCTGTCACAGACATGTCTCGTATCGCGTCGTCACTTTTGAAAGCTCCATGTTGCAGTTTTGCATCTTTATGAAGCGTCAGGTGCTCCCACACGTTGGAGGACTTACAGTTTTCTCTGCGTCGCGTCGGTCATTTGTAAAATAACTTTGAAAACACTGTCTCTGTTCTTCCGCCTCCCCCCTCGCTCTGTTCAAGCCACACACGCAGCGCGCTGCAGTTTTTTTTAATTTTGTTTTTACTTTATTCAGTCAGCCAGCTTTGACAAAGCTGTACCGGTGAACAAAACAGCTCCGTGAAAAAGCATAATCGCGCGTTGTTGCAGCCCTAGCTGCAACACGTCACACGTTTGTCACGTGGCTCACGTGGGAAGCTTTTTTTTTTAGCGCTTGAGGCAGGATTACGACGGCGCACGAAATTAAGACCTCTTCAAAAAAATTAAGACTTCAGCACAATTATTCAGCAAATTTAAGACTTTAGACCTAAAATCGAGATTTTGAAATTTTAGACTTTTTTGACCCCGCGGAAACCCTGCTGTGTATCATGGTACGAACGATGAAGATTTCTGAGGAACTCAGAAAAAGAGTTGATGCTCATCAGGCTGGAAAAGGTTACAAACCCATCTCTAAAGAGTATGGACTCCACCAGTCCACAGGCAGATAGATTGTGGACAAATGGAGTATTGAGGACCATTGTTACCCTCCCCAGGAGTGATGGACCAACAAAGATCACTCCAAGGGCGGCCGTGGCGTAGTGGTAAGGGCAGTCGTCTCCCGATCGGAAAGTTGGCGGTTCGACTCCCGGGACCCGCACCATGTGTCGTTGTGTCCTTGGGCAAGACACTTAACCCCGAGTTGCTCCCGGTAGGATTGGAAAGCACCTTGCATGGTAGTCTGCCGCCACCGGTTTATGAATGTGTGTAGCATTCAATATATGTGTAGCACTTTGAGATTTTCAGTAATGAAAAGTGCGTTATAAATTGAATTTATTATTATTATTATTAAGAGCAAGATGTGGAATAGTCAGAGAGGTCACAAAGGACCCCGGGTAACTTTTAAGCAACTGAGGGCCTCTCTCACATTGATGTTAATGTTCATGAGTGGACTCATGAACATTAACATGTATCCTGATGGATACACACCACATGTGGTACATGTGGTGGAACAAGATTATGTACACAGGGTCCCAGACTCCCAGTTACATCCCACAATTAAATGTAAAAGAAAAACAGTAATAAGATCTAAGATATGAACTAAGAAAAACATCAACTAAAAATACACTAAGCACTACCAGTACTGTAATAGCATAAAACCAGTAAAAACAATATGCCGAACAGCAGCACGTGAAATCTGCGTATCTGTGAAACGTGGTGGTGGTAGTATCATGGTTTGGGCCCGTTTTGTTGAATCTGGGCCAGGACAGCTGTCCTTCAATGATGGAACAATGAATTCTGAATTATATCAGAGGTTTCTAAAGGAAAATGTTAGGACATCTGTCCATGAACTGAATCTCAAGAGACGGTGGGTCATGCAGCGACAATGACTCCAAGCACACAGGTGGTGCTACCAAAGAATGGTTCAAGAAGAATAAAGTTCATGTTTTGGAATGGTCATGTCAAAGTCCTGACCTCATTCCAATCTAAACTTTGTGGAAGGACCTGAAGCAGCAGTTAATGTGAGGAAACCACCAACATCCCAGAGTTGAAGCTGTTCTGTACAGAGGAATGGGAACAAACTCCTCCAGTCTGGTGTGCAGGACTGATCAACAGCTAGCAGAAACGTTTCGCTGCAGTTATTGCTGCATCAGGGGGTGGGGGAGGGGTCACACCAGATACTGAAAGCAAAGGTTCACATACTCTTGCCACTCACAAATCTGTAATATTGGATCATTTTCCTCAATAAATAAATGACCAAGTATAATATTTTGTCTAACTTGTTTAACTGGGTTCTCTTTATAGGGGCCGAGATGGGGTAAAGGCAGGGCAGCCGACGATCCCCAGTCATTCCCACATGTCGTGGTGTCTCTGAGCAACACTCCCAATCCTTAATTGCTCCCTGGGCACTCACACAGTTGCCCAATGCTCCACCTGGGTGTATCCCAGGTGTGATGGGTTAAATGCAAAGAACTAATTTCACCATACCGGTACATACAATGACAACACATGGCACTTACACTTTGTAACGGGATTAACCTGCCTAAATACTGTAAAGGTTGAATGAATATATTTATCTACTTTTAGGACTTGTGTGAAAATCTGATGATTGATTCATATGTATGGATAAATATAGAAAACTCTAAAGGGTTCACAAACTTTCAAGCACCACTGTATGTGAGATTATCGTTTGTGAAAAACATTAAGAAGGTGTCAAAAACTCCAGCTCTCTGTGTACTTCAATGCAAAATACAGATGGAGCTGTAGAGATGGACTCTTTTTTTTTATTGGTTATTGTTTTATGGTCATTACTATTTTACCTAATGCACTTTGGTGACTCATATTAAACCTTCATGTAAGCAAGCTAAGGAAGAAAAGTTTTTTTTTTTTTTATCTCAATAAGCTCGATTTGGATTTTATGAAATTTGTTTGAGAAATTGAAAGTGAAGCAAACTTTTTATTAAGATATTTTTGTTACAGCTGAAAAATACAAATTAGTTTTTTTTTTGTAAATATATACGAGCAATTAATAGTCCTCAGCCAATGCTGCATTTTTTATTAAAATTATGATGCAGCAATACAGCTTTCTGTGTAATATAGAGAAAACTCAAAACAGCAACAACTGCATACATTCAGCTCTCCTACTGACTTGAAGAAAAGAAAAAAAAAGTCCTTTGTGTCACTCCCCCAAAAGTAACTTGTGGTTCTAGATTACTTGATTATGTCCGATTGTCGTGGCCAGTTGTTACACCATATAAGTGCAAAATGAGATACATGTTGGCAGGATTCAGGAAGCATACGATATTTAGGTTAAATCATGCATGCACTGACATATACAACTTGTTTAAACAAAAATTTAAATGTTGGTTTTTGGGTATATGCAGGAATAATGAAGTTAATTTCAATACCTTTTCAAGACTTTTTAAAGACTTTCTAAAATAAATTAAAAGACCTTATCGTCACTTTGTTTTATTAAGCAACAAATCTTTGATTTACAAAACTGCTGTTGTTTTCAATTACTGTAAATCTGTGAATCTCAGACCTACAACAGAACTGAGATACAGTGGAAAGAAAAAAGTTCAAAAGAAGAAACTGAACCACGACTAGGTTTAAGAAAATATAGCTTAGGTTACAACAAGGGCGAGATACACTCGAGCGTCCTCACGATACGCCAATACGCAGCGTACGTACGCCCCGTACGCAGCGTAGCCCCGCGTAGCCCCTCAGGGCAAGTACGCGCAAAGGTATTTTTTTACTACGCATACGCGATCCGCGTGCGCGATACGCGGTGTCTGATCTAAACTTCCCCGGCGCCGGACTGTTTTGTATGTTACACAAATGAAATAAATTCCTCTTTTTTATCGCTGATCGGGCCTTTTCTTTTGTTTTTTTGCCTAAAGTCAAGTAACCGCTTCTTCCTCTGTTCACTCGATGATTGAAATGAATGAATTCAGGTCCTACCTGGGTGCGCGATGTTTTATATATTCCCTGGTGGGCTGTGGGCTGCAGGAAAAGCACTCCGTGCTCAGCTGCTCATATTACAACAAGGAGAACGCGAGCGTTTGGAGCGAAAAACTAGCGGAAGTGACGATCGGAAGTGACGGTACGGAGGAAATGACGTTAGAATTTGGAGCGAAAACACGAGAATCTACGCGAGAACGAAAGCCGAGTGTAGCAGCGGCTCCGTATACGCGCGTATACGTCCGTATACGCGCGTATACGGAGTCTGCTTCAGTGTATCTCGGGCTTTAAACAAGACTCGTAGCTATTTTAAAGTAACTTGGTTGAACAATGGCGAATAAGAAATAAACACGGTTATTCTCGGCGACAGGCCTCAGCCATTCTTGAAAATCAGGCATCTCCAACCAGGAGTCCGAAAACTTGCATTTACCCATTGTTCTCACGGTCTCGCGGCAACTTACTCAAACACACAAGCTCAACTTGGAGATAAAGCAGCCGTGCATGCGCACAAGATAGGCCTAGCCGTAAAGGCTGTTGTAACCTGACACTCTAAATTTGTGCGAAGCGGTTTCCGAATCATCCGCGGTGAGGAAAACAAATATTAGTCATACATACTTTTTGCTGTCAAATTATTTAAAGCTAGAATAACAGCAAAAAAAATAATACCTCATCAAATCGCTTTCAAGACTTTTTAATACTTTTCAAGACCCTTAATTTTCCCAAAATTGATTTATCAACTTTTAATAACTTTCAAGACCCTGCATATACTCTGTTTTAAAGCGTCTGTGACATGATTTTGTAACAATGCATAAAATTGCCCAACATAAATATCTTGTATCATTCAGCTATGTTCGATTTTGCAAACAAAATGATAAATCAATTTAATTTTGATTTAAAAGTGATTTTAAACTTTGCGCCGTGTTTATTCATGGGAAATCCGATTACACGCGAATGCAACATCTGTGACGTGGTACTGGGCACAGGGCTCTGGTATGCTTTTACATATTAATGGCGGACAATTTAAAACCCGATGAATTTATCAATCTAAGTGAAGATTTGAGCTACTTGTCTTCAGTTTGTGGAAGCAGAAAGTTAGATGAACAAGAAACAGCAGGTTCTAATTTAGTTCTGTACCCATATTTATTTGAGTTTTACCTTTTCAAGAAGCGAGGGGGGGGGGCAGCTTTATTTATTCCATTCTTGACAAAGTATTTCTTTTTTTGGGAAATTGAAAAGGCTCACTTGTTCACTGATGATATGAGAACACCCAAATGCGACACAACGTACCGGCATTTTTCAAGTAAAAAAATTAATTTAAAAAAAAGGCGATCTGCAGGCGATTTACAGACAGACGCAGACTGCCTCTGCCCGATACCACATACGTCACAGATGTTGCATTCGCGTGTAATCGGCTTTCCCGTGAATGAACACGGCGCAAAGTTTAAAATCACTTTTAAAGGAGAAATGTAATCAAATCTGAAAAAATCGATATAACAAGAATTTCATATAGTAAACAACACACATAAACATACTTAGTATGCTTTTTTCAAGTCAGTAGCTTAAAGAAATAGTTTTTTACA
>JBBPBX010034266.1:11293-25264 GCA_038048925.1 Garcialebias charrua
CACCACTGCATGAACGTTTTAGAAAATGGAACGTGAACCATGTCTGAAAACGTAAATTCTGATTTCATGATAATGCATTTCAAGGATAAATAATGTATGCAAGTTACTGTGAGTAAAACGAGTATGTCTGTTCTAGTTATTGGCTGAATTGTGATATTTGATCTCAAGATCCATTTCAAGTTAGGATTAACCTGCCTAAATAAAGGTTGAATGAAAAAGTTGTGATGTAACAAACAAAAATCAATTTAAAAAATGAAAAAAGGAGTTGGTTGAGGAAACTACCAGTACTGCTTCCTTGAGTTAGTAGGCAACTGTGTTGCTGGGAACAGGCACCTAGTGATCTAGTTAGTGGATGGTTAGATTGCCACCCAATAGTAAAGTTGCAAACTAGCTTCTAGACCATTCCTGACAAAGATAATACTGTATTAGCCATTCAGGGTTGGTATGATATACCGGTACAAGTTTTCATGAGGTCATACAGGTGACATTTCCCACAATAAGACAAAACAATTGCTATTAAAAAAATCATCTTCCTTTTTCACCAACTCAAAATCTTTCAGAGCAGAACCATGAGTGACATGCAAAGAGACAGCCTCACAATCCCAACAGCCTGTCTAGGAAGTAAAGTGATACTTTTTATTCTAATCTTACTTTCCTCCAGGTGTTTGCCTTTTGAGATAATTTAAGTACAGGTAATAACAATTTCTCTTTTTCACCATGTTCTGGTTGTGAGCCAGACTGACTCAAATTAAAGTGACAATCAGTCAAAATCTCATCCTGACTCGATCTCACAAGCTGGAGGAATTAAACTTATCCAGTTTTCAGAAACTGGGAACTGCTTCTTCTATAAGCTATTTTTTACTGAAATAGCGTGGGGGGGGGGTGATGGAGCAGAGGTTAGAGAAGGTGAGCCTGTGATCGGGAAGTCACCAGTTCAAATCCCAACATCTAAAATGTGGGTGAGAAAGGTGAAGCGACCTCCACACTTGTAATGCCTGGTACCCACTGCCCGACTCGAAACGCGCCTGCCGTCCCCTTTTGGCCGCTTGTCACGTTCCCACAAAGCCACTGAAGACCGTCTGATGACGTGCACTAGGGGGTGGCAGAGGGGAGGGGTCTAGCTCGTTTTCCGGGTTAGTTGTTGTGTTTACTGCACCTCCGACAGTCTTTGATGAGATTAAAACGTTTTTTTATGTTTGGGGTGATCGTACACTGGAGAGGACAGCAGCCTGTCAGCAGAAACTGTAAAAAAGCCACGTTTCTTACCGGAGTTTGGTTCCAATTCATGGAGGCTCGATCCGGTAAGTTTAAAAAGTCCAAAAAAAGTCCCATTGTGGTTGTGTAATAAGATAGCAGAGGCTCTCCCGACTGCTTGCTGGACGCGTCGAGCAGCCAGAGATAGAATTTTATGGCGTTGGCAGTTCGACGCCTAGGTTGATTTGGACGCGCGCGTGCGTGGAAAAGGAACTGCAGGCTGCCGCCGCGCCGCTTCGATCACTCGAATTGCGCCGCTTCCCGGTTCGCTGTGACTCCACGCGTCTCCTCATAGACTTTGAATGTAAACCGGCCGCTTCAGCCGCCCGACACCGGGGCAGTGGGTACCAGGCATTAGCCTGGGCCCTTAAGACCCTTAACACCCAAGAGCTCTAGAAGCCAGCACCTGCTCCACATGCTGGCTGTGGTAGCTTGTTGGTTAATGGTTGCATCAGGCGTAAAACAATTGCTAAGTCTTGGTGCAAGCTAACTCGCTGTGGCGACTCCTGAAGAAGGGAACAGCCAAAAGAAAAGAAGAAAAAAAACTCTAGAAATATCCAGACGATGTACTGACTGAGGATACCTTCAGTAGATACAGTAAATGTCAGGGGAATTTAGGTAAATATCATGGATGTTATCACTTACTAATGTTAAATTAATGTGTGTGAGCTCACAGAGTTGTCTGCTCGGGGGGAACCTGCAGAAGCACATAACCTGCCTCTCTGATAACTCCAAGGTCTCCTCCTTGTCTGCAAGCTGGAAAGCAGAGATTGTCTTGATCTTGCCTCTGTCTGATAACGTATATTCAAACTTTCCCTAACTTTTTGTCCATGGCAGACCTCGCGACTGGAGCTTCAACGTAACATCTGTGTAAGCCTGTTGTGAACTCTGCCCCCTTGCAAGTAAACTGGGTTGAAAAATCTTCTCATGTCCTCAGAGTGGCTTATTTGAGTGTTGTGAACTCTGCCCCCTTGCAAGTAAACTGGGTTGAAAAATCTTCTCACGTCCTCAGAGTGGCTTATTTGAGTAAAGAGATGATGAAAGGATATTTATTTATCCAACAGTAAAGACAGCACGGTACCGGGGTTGTAGAACCAGGGGGAATGTAGAAGAGGGGCACTCCGTTCTTGGTGCTCTCTGGGATTGTGTAGTTCTCAGGAATTGAATTGAACGACTGGAGGTGCACCAACATCTGATCAGTCTGGTTTATGCTGGAAAAGACATGCAGCACATTAAAATGCATTACATGCATTTCACGCTCACACAGCATAACAGTTGTTACTAACTTTATACAGCATTGTGTCATAACAAGGAACTATTCAAAAAAGTCTCCATCATGAATCCTGTCAATTACAAACCCTCAGTTCAATCCATTTCAATGCAATACAGTCAGAACCAGTGTATAGCAAAATGAGAATTGGTAAATTATTGTCTCTCTTACAAACTAACAGATTGCATAAAAACTTTACTTCCCACATCCTGATCAAACATGACTTCCTTATAACAAGAAAAAACCTTCAGGAGAACCAGAATCAGGCTCAAGATGAGAGGCTGTCTTCTTCGACTGGCTGGGGACAGGAAAGGGAAAGACATGAAAGTGCACAAAGAAATAAGTACCTCTGAAGTGTGTTCCAGAAGCGGCGAATGACGGAGGTACGGTACGGACTGGTGATGGGCTTCCTCTGAGTGCAGCTGATGTCATGCAGAATGTCGTAACTGCCCTCCATTGTCACCTCCACCCTTGTGATTCTGTTGGATGGGTCCAGAGGCCAGGAAGCAGCTGCGAGGTACTCAATGTGCATGTTGTGTTTCCACAACAGAACCAACTTTAACTCTAACTGTGTCCCACCTAAAGAAATTAGACTTCATTATGACAAGAGAAAGGCCTTAACACCAAGCTCAGACCCCGGCTTTGATGTGGTTCACGGAGGTCAAACTTTGGTAAAGATAATAATTATTTCACTTGGTCCTGCAGTAAATTGATGAATTGAAGGCAACTGGGCTTCTTGTATTTTTTGAAGATGTTTCATCTCTTATTCAAAGGGGTTCTTCAGTTCTAATATTGGACTGGAAATTCTAGGTACTGTATATGTCTAACTGGAACGATCACATGACAGGTCATTATGGTCGCTGGCCCAACCATCCATCCTGTCAGTCATTTTGGTCATATGTTTTAAGGTCTTGATTGTTGTGAAACCATGAAGATGAGAGGTGAAACATCTTGTTTTTTATTTTATTTATAAAACATGTTCATTTTAAAAATACAATCCAAAACAATTCCATAAACGATAAGAATAAAAAATATAAAATTAAAGGTAGCAGAAGAAGCAAAAATCTTATTATAGCTGCCCCTTTTTTCAAACACAATAAACACAATTTATTTCATACAGAGTTTCTAAAATATTCATGAACTCATCATATGATCTGTTCACATCATCAACATACACATCCTTCCAGTTTTGTTTATCTAAATCATCTTTTAATTTATCCAAAGCTTTTTTGATGTTCATTTTTTTCTTAATTGTAACTGCTTTTGTAATGCTTTGATCATTTTTATAGATTGTGAAAATTGGTAAATAATCACTTAAATCAGTCGTTAAAATACTACCTATCACATCCCCATTTGTTATATTTGTGAAGATTTTATCAATTATTTTAGCACTATGAGTTGTAATTCTTGTTGGTTTTGATATCAACGGATAAAGATTTAAACTATACATTGAATTTATAAATGTACAGTACTTATGTTATTTCAATATGTTTTACTTTCCAGATCAACAATAAAGTCTCCACACAAAAAACTTTTTTATTAAAACTATTTTCCAATAGCTCTAGATTTTATCGGTGAATAACTCTATATTTGATCCTGGTGATCTATATACACAACTTATTATTATGTTTTTATCATTCTTGTTTATGATTTCTATTATCATTTCCATAATATTATCAACAATTATTGACATTTCACTAATTAATTTACATTTTTTATCATTATTAACTAATAGAGCCACTTCACCACCCCTTTAATTGTTTCTGTTCATATGATATAATTCATACCCTTTGATGTGAACATTATTTGTGATTCATCATTGAGACATTTCTCTGACAGTGCTAGTAAAGTAAAAGTTCTGTTTAATTGTTTTAAATAATCTGTTATTTTGGATGTACTGTATTTGCATTCATACTTCTACTATTGAAGTGAATAATAGAGAGACTTCCATTTGTCATATTGATGTCATTAAACTGTTCTTCATTATAATATTCACAAACTTTTATAACTGGAAAAAATTTGTATCAATCACATCTTCAACATTATATATTTTAGATTCTGAGTCTTCATATGTTGTCATATTTTAATGTATTTGTTCATTTGTCTGTATATTTTGTCAATTTTTTGTGTGCGTGTTGTTTCAATGATTTATAATTGTCTTCTCCTGAACTCATCTAAATCTTTCCAAATCCTTCAGTTCTTTTATTATTTTAGCCTGAGACCCATCCTGTACTCTGATCCAGATGTTTCCATTTCTTGTCCATGCTGATGCTATTTTTCTGTTTTTTTTTCCAACAACCTTGCTTCACGCGCAATATTTTCTATTTTTTTTGGTTAGATGTTTATATATGTATAGGTAGTCCTCGACTTACGACGGCCTCGACTTACGATGTTTCGGGGTTACGACACGCATCTCCATTTAAAAAAAAAAATTTTGATTTTTTTTTATTTTGAAGCCGATTTACGCAGTTTCCTGCCAGTTTCCAGTTTCCCGTTTTGCTAGCTGTGGAGGCTACAGCTGCCTGTACTCTCTAAAAAAAGCTAAGTCTGGTCCTCTGGACATTCAAAAAACAAAACAAAACTTGTTGGAGCAAGCTGGACAGGCTGTGGAAAAGTAGCTGTTTTATGCACTGCGGTTTTACAACGTAAACAAATGGAGAATCCAGAGGAGGGAGGGAGAAACGGAGGAAATGGCTTCACCAGCAGTCCAAAGTAGGAAATTAACTCTTTTTTTCCCTTCATTATGGCTCTGAAATGTATGTGTTTTTTGATAATTATGTAGGGTACTGTGTTAGGATAGACTAAGTGTTTGGTAAAATACAGTACCGTAAAAATCGGGCTATAACATGCAGTTTTTTTACTCATTTGAATGTCCTGCGTGTTATACGCCAAAGCGTGTTATTTATGGATTTTTTCCCCATATTTTTAGACCCATTTTTGGCTCTGATATCGCCGTTTTTCATTTTGGGCAAAAAATGGTGCAGTACCAATTTTGTCGCTAAGGGGCCACTTCCAGACCGTTTCTAGCTCATGTGTCCGAAAAGAGCCTCCTCTGGTCGGACTGACTCTGTCGCTGCCCGCCTCCTGCTCTGGATGTAGCTACATTAGCTGTGTTGTTAGCTGTTTTTTAGCAAGATAACTCATAAACCACACCGCGGATTTTCTTGAAACTTACAGAGCGTAATTATTTGGTGGTCATTTACTGTTAGCTGCAGAAGATATTTAGAGCTATAAAAAAAAAATCGCTCTTTTAGCTGTTAGCAGCTAACGTGAACAGATACCTACTGTTTAGATAAACAGCTCTTAAACCACTCAGATATTTTTTAGGCTTACAGAGTGTAATTATATGGGTTTAATTTACAAGCTGTTGACCTGTATAAGACATTTGAGATAAAATTCGATTTATTTATAATTTATTTTAGTAGCGCACGAGACTATTTGGAAGAAGTCAAACCGAAACAATTTAAATCTAGCAGATTTGAACATTTCGTGAATTGATTAAGGAACTGTTAAGCTCAGGAACCCTTGTGCTATAATGTCAGCTAAGAAATATATTTTTTCTCAGCAAAGAAATAATAGTTTTTACCGTGTTTTGTTGTAAATTCCTTCGTGCCAGCTCGCTTCTGTGGCAGCCATTTTAAGCAGGGCAAATGAGGCGCTGACGCGTCGCGTAGCGGTGACGCATAATAGATGCGTGTTATGCGCCGAAGCGTGTTATTTACGGATTTTTCCAATATATTGACAATAATTGGACAAAGCGTGTTATACACAGGAGCGTGTTATAATCCGACGAATATGGTACTGTAAGTATTAGGTACAGTTTGGACATATGTTTCAAGTTACGTTGAAATTCAAGTTACGATGCCATGTAGGAACGGAACTCCGTCGTAAGTTGGGGACTACCTGTACATTTGTTCCCTTCGGTTTTTTTGCTTGCATTATTACTGGTACATTGTTTCTTGACTTCCTACTAATGAACCTGATGACTATTGATGGTTTGAATTTTTCTGATTTACTGGGCAGGGTGTGACAGATTGAAATGTCATCATGTTCGATCTCATTGTCTTTGTTTTGTAAAAAAGACACTACTTATAATATCAAGACGCTACTATCCATGTATCGCTATGTATCTGGGGTTTTTTACCTTTTGTGAGGCTGATGTCTCTGATGGTGTAGCCCTCTCTCAGTCGTACTGAAACCACACTGATCAGATTAGCGTGGACTTCTTTCTCTGTGTGCTTCTTCCGCCTCATGGCCAGTGCAGGGTTACCACTGGCTGAAACCAAATGTTCATTGAACAATTTGTCCTGGGAAACTACAAAACAATCAAGTATTAAATTTGTTGGAATTTTTTTTAATGAACAATAATTTTACAATAAATAATGACA
This sequence comes from Garcialebias charrua, assembly GCA_038048925.1. Lineage (NCBI taxonomy): Eukaryota > Metazoa > Chordata > Actinopteri > Cyprinodontiformes > Rivulidae > Garcialebias > Garcialebias charrua. Next base: position 18,206 of record JBBPBX010034266.1, read on the forward strand.
GTGTAACTCGGAAGTTTAAAGTATGCTGTTAAAACAACTATGACAACATTTATGTTCAATTAATGTTTGAACAAGGTTACATTTTTTTCTCAGCTTTGAAGTCAGCAAGTTACTGTGTGAACTTGACAATAAATTGTATCTATTTTAAATAAAAGTGCAACAGAGACTCAGTATGTAGCGGCAGGAAAGTTGAGTGAATTGCTGTGTGGTTCTTGTGTCTGATAAGTTGATGTAACTGCTGCCACAAAAACAGTGACCGAGACATTATCAGTAATATTTTATTTTATTTTATTTCACCATAGTAAATCAAATGACGTTTAGACAGACAGACAGACAGACAGACAGACAGACAGACAGACAATGCTCCCATTTATCACCGATCTGAAGGATGCTTGTAGAATTATTGTTTTAAAACAAATCTAAAATCCAAATAAATTCTTATGTTGTAAGACAACAAAATACAAAGATTACCAAAAGAAATATATACTTCTGCAATTCACTGTATACAATAACCCTGAAAAGCTCTGTTTTTTTTCTCTCTTCAGAAATGTGAATTTTTACATGTATTAGAAATCATTACATCAGCCCCAATATATTCATCAGTGAGAATATCCCAACACAAACAGACTCAGAAATGCTACCAGTGCAGAAAGACAAATAGGCTGAAATCGTTTAAAAAATGTCTCACCATAGAAGTACTCAGAGTTCAGAGACTCGGGGGTCTTCAGAAATGAGTAGGTCAAGAAGGCCTTGTGGTAAACATTCATGTCCTGGCTGTTCTCGTCTACTTCAGGACAGTTTGAAAGGTAAGTCCCAAATGTGGCTAATGATATGAACTTCATCAGCTCCACGTTTGGGATGTAGCCAAAACTACAGTCATACGAGTATGTTCCACCAACCTGGAGAGACCAGAACAAAAAAAGCAGCTGCTGAATATCAAGCTTACCGAAACCACAGAACCTTTGAGAATCAACAGGACTGTTGTTCTGTTATCATTTGGAGGTGAGTTGACTTGTATTGTGTCATATTTACCTGCACAAAGGAGCATGCAATGGTTCCACTCCTGAGCTGGTTCAGAAGAGTTTCACACACTGCCACATCAGGAACACTCATCACTCCATCTGTGATTATAATGATTCCTGAAAAACACAGGCTCTGTGAGGTGTAATGTTCCACTGGCCAGGCCAACACTAAGGGTGGATGCTGGACAGTCCACTCTTGGGTTCAAGACCAGATGGGCATGAGCGGTTCCTGAGACATCAGTTTCAACCAGAACAAACCCATCTGGTTCTGTCTGATCAAATGACCTGGGTCATTTCAGGAGTGGAAACAGTATTTATTGTATGAGTGTGCGTGTATGCATGCGTGTGTGCGTGTTTTAAAGGTTCACTTTAACAAGAGAAAACAAAATAACTCTGAAATGTCCAAACACTTTAAAACCAGTATCCTATTGAGTGGTGACTGTCGACGACTACTGGTAGTTGCACTAAAGGTGCAAGATGGTGGCGCACAGACAAGCAGTGGATTCTCAAGCTTCCCAGGAAAAAAAACTTTTTTTTCGCTCAGACATCGTATCAGAGCCCGGCTTAGCTCGCTTGAAGCAGGTGAATTACTGTATAGCCTAACCAAACTAATTAGCATAAGAGAAGGTTTGGCTTCAAAAACAGCAGAGATGGACCACAATCTGAGAGCTACACTCAGCAGATTGCAGCTATAACAGACATCAGCATCAGCATGGAGAGACCAGAGCACTAACAGAAAGAGGAAGTCCAGTCCCGCGGGGACAGAAAAGAGGTAAAAGTGGCAGAGTATTAGTGAGACAGAAGGCTAAATCTAACAGACCAATTCCATTTCTGTTCCTGGCCAACGTTCGTTCTTTTGAAAACAATGATGGAGATGCATCTCTGCTTTTATCATCTGTGATGCACTTAATGCCCTTTCACATGCTCCTTAGGTCCTGTGAGGAGACCATCAGCCGGTTCCTCTAAGCGGCCAGGCTGAGAGTTGCCACAGTTCTGGACGTGGGTGAAGGAGCTGCCCGTGGGCCTGAGTCAGCAGGTCCCTGTGTGGGGGCAGCTGCCATGGTGTCCCTGACAACAGTGAGATCATTTCTGGGAACCACGGTTTCTGTGGCCATCTGGGCTATGAGTATCAGGGAAAAAGCTCCCCTGCGTACACGTTCCAGCGTCGCCTGAATCAGGGGGACGGGGGGAAATGCGTAATATAGCACCCTTGCTAGCCAGTTGTGTGCCAGAGCGTCTGTTCCCAACGGTGCGTCTGTTTCCTTTATTGAGAAGTACAGGGTGCAGTGCGTGCTGCTGTTGAAGGCAAACAGATTGACGGATGCCCGCCCGTATCGTGCCCAGATCTGGTCCACGATACACGGGTTCAGCTTCCAATCTGAGGCTAGCAGTGGCCCTCTGGAGAGGGCGTCTGCCCCATGGTTTAGCTCACCCGAGATGTGTGTCGTCCTCAGCAACAATATTCGGGGGCCGTACCACATGAGCAACTTGTGTGTCAGGCTGAGGAGGGGTCGGGACCTTGTCCCTCCGTCTCTGTTGAAGAAGGACACTGTCGTCCGGTTGTCTGATTTTATCAAGACGTGTTGTTTTGTAATCAGCCCCTTCTTGTAAAAGTGTTTCATGGACAGAAAAACAGCTTTCCGTTCCAAGGAATTGATGTGGAGCCTTGCCTTGAAGTGTCTGTGGTGATCATCACACGAGACAGTACTCGTCCCAGCGGGATGCCTGTCATGAACACTGAAGGGGCCCTCCAGGGTTCCAGGGCTGTCACGCACTCTGGGCTGATCAGTATCTTCTCTGCCCGCCTGAGGGAGGCAGGATACATTTGTTTGTTTAGCTATATCTGCAGAGCGCACATTTTTAATAAGGCCTGAGACACACAGACGATTGCTGCTGCCAGGAGGCCCAGGAGACGCTGGCAAGGTTTGAGAGACACTCTCTGGCCCAGCTGAAAGTGTGCCAGGCAGAGGCGGATGGATGAAATCAGAGTCTCTGAGAGCCATGGTTTGTACAGAATGGAGTTGACCTGTACTCCCAAAAATACGGTAATCTAGGATGGTATCAGATTGCTCTTCTGCAGGTTTATGACGAATCCCAGAGCCTCCAGGTGAGTCATCACCATCTGTGAGTCCTGCTGGGCTTGTGCTCCGTTGTTGACGAGAATTAACAGATCGTCCAGATAATTCACAACTCTGACCCCTTGACCCCTCAGCGAGGTTAAGGCTGCATCCAGACATTTTGTAAATGATCTTGGTGCAGTTTTTAATCCGAAAGGGAGAGACAGAAATTAAGCTTTTTCTTCGAAGGCAAAGCGGAGATATTTTCTGTGTCGTGGCCAGATGCTCACGTGGAAAAATGCATCTTTCAGATCGACTGTACAGGTGTAATCCCCCGGTCTCACTGACTGGATCACCTGGCTCAGTGTGAGCATCTTGAATTTGTATGTTTTTATCTTTCTGTTCAGTGCTCTGAGATCCAGTATAAGCCTTAAAGCTGCACTGGCATCATGTTTTAACTATAAATCATTTTGCACTACATATACAGTATATATTATCATTGAACTATGTTCGTTTTTGCAAAATAAATTGTAAATATATTAAAATTTCATTACAAGTTATGGTAATTTTCTCGCTGGGACACGCCCACAGAAATCCGAGAACTTCCGCATTTACGGCACGTGACGTAGAGAGATGAGACTCTGCTCAGTGCGCACTTTGTAAACAACATGGCGGCCGATACAGAACCGGACGAATTTAGCAAACTGAGTGAAGAATAGAGCGATTTTTAGTCAGTTTGGGAAGCCAAAGTTATTTCAGGGGGTTAAACAATAAACAGCAGGTTCTAATTTATGTCTGCAGCCGTATTTATTGAAGCCTTACCAACGAGGAAGCAGGTGTCAAGCCGCGACTTTACTTGACTTGTGAGGACCGAGGAGGACGTGATGGAACCTGTTCACGTTGTCCACAGAGCACTGATTGGTACTGCTTTAATTAATGTATCCATCTACTCTGGAACGTACGTCTCAAACAGGCCCCCTCCCTCTCGGTTTTCAAATCCCGGTTAAAAACTCACTACTACTCCATTGCTTTCAATGCCAGCTGATTTGTATTGGATCGTTTTATTTATGATCTGCAATGTTTTTATGTTTTTCGTGTTGTACTTCATTGTCTGTGTTGCCTGTTGCGTGTTTGTTTGTCCAGCACTTTGGTGTGGACTTGTTCCTGTTGAAAGTGCTTTATAAATAAAATGGTATGGTATGGTATCTAATAATTATTCAACATTACTTATAGTTTAAAAAAGATGAGTCCCTTTGAAGCATCTGTTTTATTTTCTCTGTTTATTCTAACGTTATGTGCAAAATTTCACCCAAATTCTGTCTAAATAACCACTACAATTTCATAGCTGATCATCAGTGGTTTCAGCTGTAATAATCAAAATAAAACAATATTTGATATTCACCCTATTATAAGTTTAATCATATAAATATTTGCTAATTTAAGCTTGTTCTACCTTTTCTGCCAGTTTTTTATTTATTTTGCATATTTAGATAATGTTATCAAGTTTTTTGTGGTAATTTCTGCTACTTTGAGCAACCATCCTACATCCTGCTCAGCTGATGTGAAGTTTTGACCTTCTTTTCTTTGTGTTTCCTGCAGGAACGTGTCCTCGATCGCGGTGCTGATGAACTATATGACCAGTCTGAAGAGTGGACGCTTGCAGCCAGAGCACGCTGGGAGCGATGGGAAAAACGCTGCGGCTGAGGTGACATGATCACAGACAACTCTGATTACAGTAATCTCTGATTACGGTGACATTCTCTACATGAATGCTCCTACAAGCACCCTGCGGATGTTGGATGTTGTCTATCATGGTGCACTAAGATTCATAACTGGTTGTGATTATCGTACCCACCACTGCACCCTGTATTCACTGGTTAATTGGACATCATTAACCTCACGCAGACTCTTCCACTGGTACATTTTCATCTTCAAATCACTTCTTGGTCTGCTGCCCTCATACATCTCCTCCTACATGTCTTTGCGTGAGTGCAGCTACAGTGTGCGCTCTCAGGACATGATCACCTGCAGTGTCCCCTCAGTGAGGACTGAACTTGGAAAAAGGGCCTTCTCCTACTCTGCTCCTGCTTCCTGGAATATCTTACAAAAAGATCTGAAGCTCTCGGCCCTGACCTCTCTGGATGGTTTTCAGAATCTGTTGGAATCCTGGCAAAAACCAATGCAGATATGTTCCTGTCTTTGATTTTTTTGTACATCTACCTTATAATGTTTTTGCTACTTTTTGCTACTTTTTCTTTTCTTTTGTTTACTGTTTAATGTATTTGTATCATTGATGTTCATCATTCTTTAGTTTGTAGCAGGTCGCTTTCGTAAATGAGCCCTCGAGGCTCAATGAGATTTACCTGACTAAATAAAGGTTGAATGAAAACATCCATCCATCCACCCACCCATCCATCCATCATCTGACACCAAACCCACGCTGTTTTTGACATTGTTTTGTTTTTTTTATTTTAAATTTATTAATAAAAATATAAATTCAGAAATATTTGAACAATTAAAACATGTTTATTTTTCCAGGTGTATCTGTACAAATTGCCAGTGACCAGAGGTGATTGAAGAAATTCGTCGAAAGGTGAAGATTTCAGATGCGTTACCCAGTATAGCTTTCAGACAGGCTGTCTGGATGTTGTTCTAAAAATAACAAACAACAATACATAGTTCCCATGTGACATAACATCTGTGGAATTTCCGGGTTGACCCTCATGCGTGGAGGCGGAACGCTATGAGAGCAGCAGTTACAGGCAGTCTACTGGCTGTGTATTTTTCACGTTGTTTTTGTTTTGTTTATTGCTAATTAATTGCAATGGTTACTCCGTGTTGGGTCAGTGGGTGTTCCAGTCGGGTAGACGTTTGGGCAACGCGCAGGTTTCACTTAATCCCAAAAATAAGGAAACGTGAAGGATTTATCTCATCGGAGAAGCTCACAGCAGCCCCTCCTCTCTCTGAGTCTGCTCGGAGCTGCTCTGAAGACGTCGTGCTTTTGGCCGGTAAACAAAATATTCTACATAAATCATTTTGTGAAACAATGTCAGAACAATGTTAGAGTACAACTGTCTGTGTGTTGGAGTTGTTGTTTTTTTTTTTTTCATGATTTAGCTCTGTCTACTGCTAACGCGACATGCTAACTTCCAACACGGTAACACTCAAAGTGCTTGTCCTGGTCCGTGTTGAGCCTGGACTGTTTGTTGGCTGTGTGTTATTTTAGTTAAACCTTTATTTATAAAAAGGTTTTAAAAAGGGGCGGCCGTGGTGTAGTGGTAATGGCAGTCGTCTCCCGATCGGAAAGTTGGCGGTTCGACTCCCGGGACCCGCACCATGTGTCGTTGTGTCCTTGGGCAAGACACTTAACCCTGAGTTGCTCCCGGTAGGACTGGAAAGCACCTTGCATGGTAGTCTGCCGCCACCGGTTTATGAATGTGTGTAGCATTCAATATATGTGTAGCACTTTGAGATTTTCAGTAATGAAAAGTGCGTTATAAATTGAATTAATTATTATTATTATTATTATTTAGCTGGTTAGATATGATTGAGACAGTTTACACATCTTTTTTGGATTTAAAGCTGTGAAGCTCCTCGGTGTGCACTCCTCGTAGTAATTAAATAATTAATGATATCAGAGTAACTTTGTGGTGACAAGTTGTCCGCTTCGTCTGCCATGATTTCTTTCTCCAACTCATTTAACTCGGACCACTGCCATTTTGCTCTTGTGCCTTGGTCAAGCTAGTAATGTATTTAGCTGTGGTAGCTCGAGTCTGTTTGTCCGCCATCTCTGCCTTTACGGGTGGCGAAAAACCCGGTATTGCGCAATACTCGTCACGTGTGTGGGAACTATGTGTAAAAAAAACTTATGATTGTACATTATTATGACGTGATGTTGTCTGTAGTAGTATTTTGTGATAATAAATTTTCTAATACATTTGATTTCATTTCATTATTTAAACAAAAAAAATTTAAGCTAA
>JBBPBX010034267.1:0-29467 GCA_038048925.1 Garcialebias charrua
GCTCTGGCTCTGGAACCAGTTTCCTTGAGAGGGGTTGGACACTCTTCCACTCTGGAGTTGCCCCTGGTGAGAGGCGCCGAGCAGGAGTGGGCATACTTGTTGCCCCCCATCTTGGTGCCTGTACGTTGGGGTTCACCCCGGTGAACGAGAGGGTAGCCTCCCTTCGCCTACGTGTGGGGGGACGGGCTCTGACTGTTGTTTGTGCCTATGCGCCAAACGGCAGCGCAGATTACCCACCCTTTTTGGAGTCCTTGGAGGGGGTATTGGAGAGTGCGCCTCCTGGGGACTCCCTTGTTCTGCTGGGGGACTTCAACGCTCACGTGGGCAATGACAGTGAGACCTGGAGGGGTGTGGTTGGGAGGAACGGCCCCCCTGATCTGAACCCGAGTGGTGTTTTGTTGTTGGACTTCTGTGCTCGTCATGGATTGTCCATAACGAACACCATGTTCAGGCATAAGGGTGTACATATGTGCTCTTGGCACCAGGACACCCTAGGTCGCAGTTCGATGATCGACTTTGTTGTCGTCTCATCTGATCTGCGGCCGCATGTCCTGGACACTCGGGTGAAGAGAGGGGCGGAGCTGTCAACTGACCACTACCTGGTGGTGAGTTGGCTCCGATGGTGGGGGAGGATGCCGGTCAGACCTGGCAGACCCAAACGTATTGTGAGGGTCTGCTGGGAACGTCTGGCAGAGTCTCCCGTAAGACGGAGCTTTAACTCCCACCTCCGGGAGAGCTTTGAACACGTTCCAAGGGAGGCGGGGGACATGGAGTCCGAGTGGGCCATGTTCCGCGCCTCTATTGTCGAGGCAGCTTATCAGAGCTGTGGCCGCAAGGTTGTTGGTGCCTGTCGTGGTGGCAACCCTCGAACCCGGTGGTGGACACCGGCAGTGAGGGATGCTGTCAAGCTGAAGAAGGAGTCCTATTGGGCCTTTTTGGCCTGTGGGACCCCGGAAGCAGCAGATAGGTACCGACAGTCCAAGCGGCATGCGGCTCGGGTGGTTGCTGAGGCAAAAACTCGGGCGTGGGAGGAGTTCGGAGAGGCCATGGAGAATGACTTCCGTACGGCTTCGAGGCGATTCTGGTCCACCATCCGGCGTCTCAGGGGGGGAAAGAGGTACGCGACCAACACCATTTATGGTGGGGGTGGCGTGCTGCTGACCTCAACTCGGGATGTTGTGAGTCGGTGGGCGGAATACTTCGAAGACCTCCTCAATCCTACTGGCACGTCGTCCACTGAGGAAACGGAACCTGGGAACTTTGGGTCAGGGTTCTCCGATCTCTGGTGCTGAGGTCGCTGAGGTGGTTAAAAAGCTCCGCAGTGGCAGGGCTCCGGGGGTGGATGAGATTCGCCCGGAGTTCCTTAGGGCTCTGGATGTTGTGGGGTTGTGTTGGCTTACGCGACTCTGCAATATCGCGTGGACATCGGGGGCAGTTCCCTTGGATTGGCAGACTGGGGTGGTGGTTCCCCTATTCAAAAAGGGGGACCGTAGGGTGTGTTCCAACTATAGGGGGATCACACTCTTAAGCCTCCCTGGTAAGGTCTATTCAGGGGTTCTGGAGAGGAGGGTCCGTCGGATAGTCGAACCTCGGATTCAGGAGGAGCAGTGTGGTTTTCGTGCTGGTCGTGGAACACTGGACCAGCTCTACACCCTCAGCAGGGTCCTGGAGGGCGCGTGGGAGTTTGCCCAACCAGTTTACATGTGCTTTGTGGACTTGGAAAAGGCATTCGACCGCGTCCCTCGGGGGGTTCTGTGGGGGGTACTCCGGGAGTATGGGGTACCAGGCCCATTGATATGGGCTGTTAGGTCCCTGTACGACCGGTGTCAGAGCTTGGTCCGCATTGCCGGCAGTAAGTCAGGCTCGTTTCCAGTGAGAGTTGGACTCCGCCAAGGTTGCCCTTTGTCACCGATTCTGTTCATAACTTTTATGGACAGAATTTCTAGGCGCAGCCAAGGTGTTGAGAGGATCCGTTTTGGTGGCCTTAGAATCGCTTCTCTGTTTTTTGCAGATGATGTGGTCCTATTGGCTTCATCAGATCGTGATCTACAGCTTTCACTGGAGCGGTTTGCAGCCGAGTGTGATGCGGCCGGGATGAGGATCAGTTCCTCCAAATCCGAGGCCATGGTCTTGAGCCGGAAAAGGGTAGCATGCCCTCTCCGGGTCGGGGAGGAGGTCCTGCCCCAAGTGGAGGAGTTTAAGTATCTCGGGGTCTTGTTCACGAATGAGGGAAAACTGGAGCGTGAGATCGATAGGCGGATAGGTGCAGCATCCGCAGTGAAGCGGGCGCTGTACCGGTCTGTCGTGGTGAAGAGAGAGCTGAGTCAAAAGGCAAAGCTCTCAATTTACCGATCGATCTACGTTCCCACCCTCATCTATGGTCATGAGCTTTGGGTTGTGACCGAAAGAACGAGATCTCGGATACAAGCGGCTGAAATGAGTTTTCTCCGCAGGGTGTCTGGACTCTCCCTTAGAGATAGGGTGAGGTGTTCTGGGCATGTCCCACCGGGAGGAGGCCCAGAGGAAGACCCAGGACACGGTGGAGGGACTATGTTTCTCGGCTGGCCTGGGAAGGCCTTGGGATTCCCCCAGAGGAGCTGCTCCATGTGGCTGGGGAGAGGGAAGTCTGGACCTCCCTACTTAGGCTGCTACCCCCGCGACCCGACCCCGGATAAGTGGACGAAAATGGATGGATGGATGGATGGAAGAAGAAAGATTATAATAGGAATTTTTCGCCTCCATTTCCTAATGTGTCCAGTTTCATTACTTTATGTCTGTTGTTACGAAACTGCTTCTCTCCCCAGCTCGTTCTTATCTTATCAGGGCTTAATGGAGAGTAGGGCCCGCAACTATAAGTGTGTGATAAGAAAAAAAGGGAAAAGAAAGAAACTGGCACCTGACGGAACACAGTGTGTGAAGTGGGGCTTACCTAATGATGTCCGATCAGAGTCTCTTCATCAGCTGACACCCTTAAAGGGGCGAGCCTGCACTTTTCCTCATCCATCAGACGATCTGTTCAATGCTTGTTGCTTTTGCTTTTCTTTATAGTTTTTCTCTTTTCTTAAAAACGCACCACTTGTGATTTTGTAGGTGGTTGATGTTAGCAGGCGTATAAAACTCCCCGGTGCATTACGTAGCGTCCAGCCGGTTCATCCAAAACAAACTTCCTCTTCCTCCCGGCCAAAACATCTTGACGCTCCCCTCTGGGTGATCAACCCGAGGTGAAGACTGTACAAAAGCCTCACAGGCGCTCCCAACACACGCTACTTCATCAGTCAATCACTGAATCACCGTCGGTCAATCTTCTTATCACCCCCAGGTGTGCGGAGCTAAAAACACTTGTGTGGCTGAGCCCCGCCCCCTTCACCAGTGAACTGTCAAAAAGGTGCCAAAATAAAAATAACAAACAAACAAAAGACTGAAAAAAGTGTGCCCACGTAACACTGTCTAAGCAGATCTCACTTGTAAATGAGTCTTCGAGGCTCAATGTGACTTATCTGTCTAAATAAAGGTTGAATGAATATTTACATGGACACGATGGAGGGAAACATAGGTTTTTCGTATGTTAATTAGAGGAAAAGATCTGCGTTGACACGGACACATTTTTTGTTTGCATGCATCCGAAAGAATCCCCCCTCCCTCATGAATCTGCTGTAGTTACCATGCCAGGTCATTAGTTGGCGCTGCGAATTTTGTACATTCACCTAATGAACATGTGTGCTGCCTCGGCCCGCTCCCTGTAAGGACTTTCCTCTGGGCTAAAAGCTTAGCTAACAACAACTTAACAAGCTAAAGGTGGATTTTGGATATGAGTCGACAGATTTGACAGCAAGTGGGACCTCTTCGTCTAACAGCTCTACGATAGTCGCTGAGTGGACCAGAACCGAGTCGACGATGTCGGACTTTACTTCGTGATAATCAGTAGCTGATTTACCGTTACACCCCTAATATGTACATCTGCCTTATAATCTGTCTGTTTTGCTACTTTGATATCTCTGTTTTAATTTGTTTAAAAAATCTGTATTTCTCTTTTATGTTTGTTTATTGTTGATTGTCCAATGAAATTCTACTGTTACTGTTCATCATTCTTTTGTAGACAGGTTTCTAGTTTGTAGACAGGTCTGTCTTGTAAATGAGTCTTTGAGGCTCAATGAGATTAACCTGCCTAAATAAAGGTTGAATGAAAGAATGTACATATTAGGGGTGTAACGGTACGGTAAAAACACAGTTCGGTTTGGTTCAGTTTCAAGGAGGGCTCGGTTCAGTTAATATCCGGTACCAAAAAAAATACAAAATGAAAACGTATTTTATACGTTTTCATTTTGTATTTTTTCAAAATAAACATAAAATGTTTATTTTGAAAATAAAATACATAAATAATATATATATATCAAAATAAACATTTTATGTTTATTTTGAAAATATGCCAAGGAAACAATACGAAGCGACCCATTTGGGTGATATTTTAAATAAACTGCACTCTTTACAATAAATAAACTATATTAACAATCATTGCACATTCCAGAAATGAAGATTTCACACGTAACATCAACAAAAAGAATGTCTAATTACAGAGTTCAGTGAGTCGGCTCAGAATATTCAGCTGCAGCTGCTGCAGAAATAATTTCCACTTCCATTGCCGTACGGTAATTAGGGATTTGTCAAAAAATCTGACCCTCTTAGGTAGAAATTATTTTGTGTAATAGGAGCGGCAGCACATAATTTAGCCTGATTATTTATACATCAAAGAGAATCTGTCAGGGATGTGGAAATGATTCAAGCAGCGAGGGAATATTAGCAGCAAGAAGGCGAAGACAGAACAGGAGAGGTCGAGACGCGAGGGGGGAGGAAAAGATAAATGGGAGGGGAGTCAGCACTCTGTGGAAACATACGTGACCAACAGGAAGGAAGAGATTTTAATAAAAATCTGTTTTTTCCCTTCAAACTTTACATATAGATTGCCATGGCATTTACAATTGTCAAATTTAATTTGGCTTTAATTNTGCAGCGCTGATGGCCCTTTCCTCTGAGCTCAGGTAGGAACCCCGATCAATAGGGTGTCATTATGAGAAATGAAGGGGAACACTACTGAGTGTGCACCGGGACCTTGGTGGAGAAGAAGCTAATGAAATGTCTTTTCTGCCATTAGATAAACTGCAACAGGAGCTGCATCTACACAATGATCTGATCCATCCTCCAGCAGATCTGATCCAACCACTAGCAGATCTGATCCAACCACCAGCAGATCTGATCCAACCACTAGCAGATCTGATCCAACCACCAGCAGATCTGATCCAACCACTAGCAGATCTGATCCAACCACCAGCAGATCTGATCCAACCACCAGCAGATCTGATCCAACCACCAGCAGATCTGATCCAACCACCAGCAGATCTGATCCAACCACCAGCAGATCTGATCCAACCACCAGCAGATCTGATCCAACCACCAGCAGATCTGATCCAACCACCAGCAGATCTGATCCAACCACCAGCAGATCTGATCCAACCACCAGCAGATCTGATCCAACCACCAGCAGATCTGATCCAACCACCAGCAGATCTGATCCAACCACCAGCAGATCTGATCCAACCACCAGCAGATCTGATCCAACCACCAGCAGATCTGATCCAACCACCAGCAGATCTGATCCAACCACCAGCAGATCTGATCCAACCACCAGCAGATCTGATCCAACCACCAGCAGATCTGATCCAACCACCAGCAGATCTGATCCAACCACCAGGAGATCTGATCCAACCACCAGCAGATCTGATCCAACCACCAGCAGATCTGATCCAACCACCAGCAGATCTGATCCAACCACCAGCAGATCTGATCCAACCACCAGCAGATCTGATCCAACCACCAGCAGATCTGATCCAACCACCAGCAGATCTGATCCAACCACCAGCAGATCTGATCCAACCACCAGCAGATCTGATCCAACCACCAGCAGATCTGATCCAACCACCAGCAGATCTGATCCAACCACCAGCAGATCTGATCCAACCACCAGCAGATCTGATCCAACCACCAGCAGATCTGATCCAACCACCAGCAGATCTGATCCAACCACCAGCAGATCTGATCCAACCACCAGCAGATCTGATCCAACCACCAGCAGATCTGATCCAACCACCAGCAGATCTGATCCAACCACCAGCAGATCTGATCCAACCACCAGCAGATCTGATCCAACCACCAGCAGATCTGATCCAACCACCAGCAGATCTGATCCAACCACCAGCAGATCTGATCCAACCACCAGCAGATCTGATCCAACCACCAGCAGATCTGATCCAACCACCAGCAGATCTGATCCAACCACCAGCAGATCTGATCCAACCACCAGCAGATCTGATCCAACCACCAGCAGATCTGATCCAACCACCAGCAGATCTGATCCAACCACCAGGAGATCTGATCCAACCACCAGCAGATCTGATCCAACCACCAGGAGATCTGATCCAACCACCAGGAGATCTGATCCAACCACCAGCAGATCTGATCCAACCACCAGCAGATCTGATCCAACCACCAGCAGATCTGATCCAACCACCAGCAGATCTGATCCAACCACCAGCAGATCTGATCCAACCACCAGCAGATCTGATCCAACCACCAGCAGATCTGATCCAACCACCAGCAGATCTGATCCAACCACCAGCAGATCTGATCCAACCACCAGCAGATCTGATCCAACCACCAGCAGATCTGATCCAACCACCAGGAGATCTGATCCAACCACCAGCAGATCTGATCCAACCACCAGGAGATCTGATCCAACCACCAGCAGATCTGATCCAACCACCAGCAGATCTGATCCAACCACCAGGAGATCTGATCCAACCACCAGCAGATCTGATCCAACCACCAGAGATCTGATCCAACCACCAGGAGATCTGATCCAACCACCAGGAGATCTGATCCAACCACCAGGAGATCTGATCCAACCACCAGCAGATCTGATCCAACCACCAGCAGATCTGATCCAACCACCAGCAGATCTGATCCAACCACCAGCAGATCTGATCCAACCACCAGCAGATCTGATCCAACCACCAGCAGATCTGATCCAACCACCAGCAGATCTGATCCAACCACCAGCAGATCTGATCCAACCACCAGCAGATCTGATCCAACCACCAGCAGATCTGATCCAACCACCAGCAGATCTGATCCAACCACCAGCAGATCTGATCCAACCACCAGCAGATCTGATCCAACCACCAGCAGATCTGATCCAACCACCAGCAGATCTGATCCAACCACCAGCAGATCTGATCCAACCACCAGCAGATCTGATCCAACCACCAGCAGATCTGATCCAACCACCAGCAGATCTGATCCAACCACCAGCAGATCTGATCCAACCACCAGCAGATCTGATCCAACCACCAGCAGATCTGATCCAACCACCAGCAGATCTGATCCAACCACCAGGAGATCTGATCCAACCACCAGGAGATCTGATCCAACCACCAGCAGATCTGATCCAACCACCAGCAGATCTGATCCAACCACCAGGAGATCTGATCCAACCACCAGCAGATCTGATCCAACCACCAGGAGATCTGATCCAACCACCAGGAGATCTGATCCAACCACCAGGAGATCTGATCCAACCACCAGCAGATCTGATCCAACCACCAGGAGATCTGATCCAACCACCAGGAGATCTGATCCAACCACCAGGAGATATGATCCAACCACCAGGAGATCTGATCCAACCACCAGGAGATCTGATCCAACCACCAGCAGATCTGATACAACCACCATCAGATCTCATGCAACCACCATCAGATCTGATCCAACCACCAGCAGATCTGATCCAACCACTAGGATATCTGATCCAACCACCAGGATATCTGATTCAACCACCAGGAGATCTGATTCAACCACTAGGAGATCTGATCCAACCACCAGGAGATCTGATCCAACCACCAGGAGATCTGATCCAACCACCAGGAGATCTGATCCAACCACCAGGATATCTGATCCAACAACCAGAATATCTGATTCAACCACCAAAATCACTTTTAAAGCAAAATTAAAGTGATTTAGCATTTTGTTTGCAAAAACGAACATATTTAAATGATAAAATATATATATTTTGAGCAAGTTGATGAATAGTAAAAACATCATGTCAGTGGACCTTTAATGTTCTTGGTCTCTTGGCTTCATACAGCCACTCCAATGTCAGGAATCTGGGAGTTATTTTTGATAGTGCTTTTAAATTAGACAAACAGATCAATTCAGTAGTTAAATCCAGTTTCTTCCAGCTAAGACTCATTGCCAAGGTGAAGTCTTGTCTCTCTTTCCTTGAAAAGGTGATTCACGCTTTTATAACCTCTCGTTTGGACTACTGTAATTCACTGTATGTTGGTTTAGACAAATCATCTTTGCATCGTTTACAATCTGTCCAGAACGCAGCAGCTCGTCTTTTAACTTCAACTAAAAAATATGAACACATAACCCCTGTCCTGGCTTTTCTTCACTGGCTCCCTGTCCACCATCGGATTGATTTTAAAGACCGTGTAAAGTGAATTTCAACATTTTCTTCAATAAACATTATAAATGTGATAATTGTAATCTTGTAAATGAGTAAAAAGTCTCAAAATTGTAGCTCAATTAATTTTGGAGTTATAGATCAAACTGTGTATAAACATATTTCTATTTCAGGATTTTTTAGGCGTGGTTTAAATGTTACCGTGTTTCGTCACACGGTATAAAGCCCCACCCCCTGCAGCTCCAGCCGTATAAATGTGTTCTTTGCATCGGTGGAGCCGTTCACTCGCAAATCGCAGATAGCATCAGATAGCAATAGCATGGATATTTTGTTCATTGTTAGCTAGCTAATCAATTATGCCTCGTTCGTGCATCTTCCCTGGATGTCGCAATGGTCAGGGCACCCGTACAAATCATAACATGTTTTTATACCGCGTGGTTTTATACTGAGTATCTGTAATGCCTGGATAGGTCAATGGATAAAGCGCTTGCCTTCCGTCCCAAACCCCACGGGTTCAAATCCCGCATGGTACAACTCTTTTTTTTTTTTTTTTATTCATTCCAGATTAAAAACACACAAGAAAACTATTTACAAAAACAGCGTAACTCTTGGAAAAAGTAGCTGCTGTTACAGACAGAACTCGGATAAAAACAGAGCAGGTTTACTGGATCTCTGCTGCCTGCCTCTCCACAGAGAGTCAGCTCAGGGCAGGGGCAGGACACGAGCGCAGCTGCGCTGAAACCACGCCCACGCACTGACACGCCCCCAGCGTTCCAGGGCAAGGCAAAATCATGTTTTTTCATGATTTTTGAGACTTAATTTTATAAGGTAAACAATGTTTTTAATCAGTCAGATTTATATGGGTGATTAATAACACATATTTATGCCATGTGACAAACTAAAAACACACATTTAATTTCACTTTACACGGTCTTTAAGATTTTATTGCTTGTTTTTAAAATCTTAAAAGGTCTGGCCCCGTCATATTTATGTGATCTTATTAACATCTACACTCCAGTAAGAGCCCTCCAGTCTACCAACCAGTTTCTCTTAGATGTTCCCAGATCCAGAATGAAGTCCAGAGGTGATCGGGCTTTAGAGGTTGCTGGTCCAAAACTGTGGAACAGTTTACCTCAGAATTTAAAGAGCGCTCAGACTGTTGACACTTTTAAATCTTTGATCAAGACTCATCTGTTTCACTTGGTGTTTGATCCTCACAGAGTCTGAGAACACATTTTGAGCTCATTTTATTGTTGTTGTTTGTTGTATTATTGTTAACTTTATTATGTTTGAGTGGCACTAGATGCATTTTACTCTCTTATTTTTATCCGTTTTAACTGTAAAGCACTTTGGTCAGCTTCTGTTGCTTTTATTTATAAATAAATTGACATTGACATTTCTACACAGCCTTATAATCTAGCTGTTTTTTTTGTTTTGTTGCTACTATTTCCCTTGATTGTTCTTTTGGTTGCTGTTTTGTTTTGATTTGTTGAAAAAAAAGAGAGAAAAGAGAGAGAGACGTACAAATTTATGCCTATTTTATGACTGTCTATTGTTGTCACTAGCCGTGTTTCCATCAAGGTTTCTTGATGCACATTTTGAAGTATCGCATCAGAAAAGGTGAATGGAAACGGCACGATTCAAATTAACTTCCTCTAATTTGCAAAAAAGTTGATACGCTCGCTTGAGGTGGTTTTGGGGTTTTTCGAAACAGAGCTGATGCACAAAACGACAGATGGAAACAGATTTGCCGACTCAGTTCTGACGTCGCAAACATTCACGTCATGTGACTGATCAGCTGTTTCCGCTGTAACATCGCTAAAACTAGTTGGCATGACAGAATAAATACAACTTGCCCGATAGCAACACATTCCTGAAATATTCTCTCCATTTTGACGAGATGTGTGGTCGGGTTCTGTTTTCAACCGCTACTTCCTGTTTACTGTAGACATGCGTGACGCTGACGTAATGCCGCTTTGCGTGGCCTGGTGGATGCGCTTCAAGCTAGTTGATGGAAACACTTCTGATTTGCATTAATTTTTATTTACATTTTTGTGAAATTTCAAAAATTCGCTCAAAATTCGAATTGAAAATGGATGGAAACACGGTTAGTGAGTCCCCGAGGCTCAATGAGACTAACCTGTAGAAATAATGGATGGATGGAGAAAGTGTCACACTTCTTCCTCCATCTCTCTCCTTCATATTGTTACAACAGTAAGAAAAGATTTTAAAAAAAGCAATAAATTCTTCAGATAAGTGACTGTATTTTACGCCTCGTGCACAGCACAGACGTTGGCTGGACTGCTGCGGGATGATGTGGACAGCACGAGGGAGTGACATCGAGAGCGAGCCGGTTTGTGATCATGTTTTTTTTTTTAGCCTCTTCAATTCTGACACAGAACAAGAGACTTTCATGGTTTCAGTGCACAGAGGACAAAGAACAGAGTGATGACTTTTAGACGACTACTGTTTTTCTTTCTTTCTCCGTGTTAAAACTATCTCCCCTCCCCTGTGTCACGATGTGGGATCAGCTGAGCAGAAGTAGTCTAAGCAGTCAAGTCTGTACATATCTTATTAAAAGTTTTTAAATTCTTTCTTAGTACGGTAAACGTGTTTAATACCACGATCTCATTTGAAGCTCACATCAGAACACATTACCTGGTAAACGCAGCACAGGAGGGGCTCTTCCCATTTCCTCCCCCTCATGTGAGCTCAGAAATAAATGTATTTTTAAAGCAGTCAACCAGTGAAGACTGGTACATATTTAAATAAAAAGATTTGTTTTTTTATGTGTGTACAGTACGTTAAATATGTGTTTAAATACCAGTATTTAATTTAAACTCATCTCGTGCATGAAACTGAGTGGTGGAGACAGGGGGTGGGGGGGTCCCCCCTTCCTCCCTCTCTTGCTCATATTAGCAGCGCTGAGGAGAAACACGTCAATTTTATTTAGAAAGTATATTTAAAAACAGCAGCTGATACATTAATGTTTACCAATAGAAATCAATGGCACTAATTTAATGATAATAATAATAATAATGAATTCAATTTATAACGCACTTTTCATTAACAAAAATCTCAAAGTGCTATGAATACAGGTGGTCCTCGACTTACGAACGAGTTCCGTTCCTACGGCCGTTTGCATGTCGAAAATCGCCGTAAGTCAAAAAAAACACGAGCCGCCACTTATACACGTACCGTATTTGTCAGTGTTTAACACGCTCCTGTGTATAACACGCTTTGTCCAATTATTGTAAATAAATTGGAAAAATCCATAAATAACACGCTTCGCCCTATAACATGCATCTATTATGCATCACCGCTACGCGACGCGTCAGCGCCTCATTTGCCCTCCTGAAAATGGTGGCCACAGAAGCGAGCCAGCACAAGATAACATGGTAAAAACTATTACAGTATTTCTTTGCTGAGAAAAAATATATTTCTTAGCTGACATTATAGCACAAGGGTTCTTGAGCTTAACCGTTCCTTAATTAATTCACGAAATGGTCAAATCTGCTGAATTTAAAAAAGTAGTTTGCCAGATTTGCATGCGCGCGGGTGGGACGGCTTGTTTGTTTCTTTAAATTTAGCTAAATAAACGCTTAAAAATATATATTTCTTAGCTGCCTTTATAGTACAAGGGAGGTTCCTGAGCTTAACCGTCCCTTAATCAATTCACAAAATTGTCAAATCTGCTGAATTTAAATTGTTTCGGTTTGACGTTTTCCAAATGGTCGCGTGCGCTACTATAAAATAAATTATAAATAAATCGAATTTCATCTCAAATGTCTTACAGGGCAACAGTCTGTACATTAAACCCCATATAAGTTTCAAGAAAATCCGCGGTGTGGTTTATTTATGAGTTATCTTGCTAAAAAAAACAGCTAACAAAACGGCTAACAGTGGTTACCTCCAGAGCAGGAGGCCGGGCAGCGACAGAGCAGTCCGACCAGAGGAGGCTTTTTGGACACATGAGCTAGAAACGGTCGGTGTACTCCTCTGGAAGTGTCCCCCTAGCGGACAAAAGTGGTACTGCACCATTTTTTGGCCAAAATGAAAAACGGCAATATCAGAGCCAAATGGGTCTAAAAATATGGGGAAAAATCCATAAATAACACGCTTCGGCGTATAATCCGCAGGACATTCAAATGAGCAAAAAAACTGTGTTATATTCATTCAACCTTTATTTATACAGGCTAGCCTCGTTGAGCCACGGGGACTCATTTACAAGAGGGACCTGTCTCACTCACTCACACCTAGGGTCAATTTAGAGTTACCAATCAGCCTATGCCGACAAATACGGTACATGTACGGTACTGTACAGTTACCAAGCACTTCGCCTATCCTAACACATTACCCTACATAATTATCTAAAAACACATACAGTTAACCGAAGCTAACCGAAGCTAACCAAAAGCTGACGGACACACTGCCGAAAACTGGCGGACACTGCCGAAAACTGCGTAAATTGGCTTCTAAATAATAATAATACAGTAATAATAATAATACTTTATTTATAAAGCAATTTAAAACAACCACAGCTGCAACAAAGTGCTGTACACATGAAATCAAGAACATTTAAACACATAAAAAAAGATTTTTCAATTTTTTTATTTTATTTTTTTTATTTTATTTTATATTTTTATTAATAAGATGCGTTTGTAACACTGAATCGCCGTAAGTCGAGGACTACCTGTATTTAACATATTTACCGGTACTATTTGACTTCTGGTCACATGACCTCGATAAAACTTCTGGGTAATATTTACCAGTATATAATTTTTTTATATTTGTAGTTATGTAGGTTTTTGGCACTGTTCTGTCCAGTGATTATGTTTAGATAGTCCTTGTGTTCATTTTGAAGGTCTAATGGTTGTAACCATGAGTCAGACAGTGAAGCTTCATGAAGCTTCATGAAGACCTCTGATGATCATGCAGTCCAAGAGTGTGTTTAAAGAGGAACTAAATGCAAATTTAACTTTTTTTAGCTGATAAACTCCCTAGAATGTGTTCAAAAGGTTTCATAGCACTATGTCTGTGTTAATTTTCATGTAATTGTTCGTATTTGTTTAAATCGGCAATATTTGGTCTAAAAACGTGTTTACGGTAGTCCTATGGGTTGAACTGGTGAATTACACGTTAATTTTACTATTAGTTCAAATGCTCAGTTGTGACGTTGCATCGTCTTCGCCTGAGTATAAAAGAGGTTCAACCATAGCCACTCCCCTTGCAGAGATCGTCTCTGTCTTCCTCTTTTCTGTCCGCGCACACACACACTCTCGCGGTGCGACAGTCTGTAACATACAAGCACCACTGATCAATATAATTATCAGATTAGCAACTTATTTATTTTAATACTTTTCACTTCATCAAAATGTAATCAAAACTCCAGCGTTCTAAAAGTAGGTGGTTGTATTTGTTTCTTATACTATGAAGGACTGCTCTTGCATAATTGCCAGGTTGGTCGAGAGGTAACAAACTCGTTTGGCACCCAAAGGACCGGGGTTCAATTCCCGGTCATGGCATATTTCTTTTTTTTTTTTAAGCCTTTTGTTTCGGATAGATCGGGGTGAGAATAGATAAATACATCTACATAATAATACTTTGTGTTGCTTGTTTTAAGTGGTGTATAACTAATGTAATTTTAACATTCAGAAACAATGACAGTCTCTCGTCCTGGCCACACCTCCTCGCTCACCCACCACCCGCCTCCCCCTCCTTTAGACGGTGTCTGTTGACACGCCCATTTTTCTGCTTTTTTTAAATACTGGGCTAGGGCGGGGCTATCTCTGGACGGTGGGGTGAGCTACACTTTAAAACGAACTATAATTGGTGAAACTCCACCTGCTGGCTGGCTCTTGTACTACAACAAGAAAGCTGCACACAGCCTGACAATGAACGTGCTCGCAGCTAAATAACCAGAGTGTCTAATTTATGTACAAAATTAGGATTTATCTTATATTTAATATGTGCAGCTTAGAGACAGGTGCGGTCTAAAGCCCGAGAATTATGGTCGTTCACTTGCTTCAGAGTCAGAACCATGACTGTGGAGAGCCTGAGGAGATCCAAACTTAAACTTCTGCTCAAATGATGCTTCCCACGATTGAACCACATGTGATAAATTAATGAATAAATAAATAAAACAAACAAATACGGAAAATGCCATTTAATTTTGCGCTGGTTGAAAATGGTAAAATCATATTCTCAAGAATGTTCTAAAAGCCAAACGATTAAAGAAGAATTAAGAGTGAACAAAGGTTGTAAGAAAAACGAGAAGCACTCACACTGAGCAGACCTCCTTGGCTTGTGGTGTGACCAAACACCTTCTCCACAGCTGCGTCCTGCAGAGGGTAGGCGTGTTGGCCGGCAAACTTCTTCCCACTGCTGGGATGCAGTGGGCTGCAGCGCTTGGCCTGCAGCAGCATGTCCGAGAACAAGAAGAACATCCTGGGCTTGGCCTCGGAGCCTTTGGCAGGAACAGTCTTTAGCCAGCCCTCACGGATGAACCACCGTCCTTTGAAAGGGAAAAGAAAACATCAAGGCTGTGGAGACGTTGACAGCTTTAAATTATTGTAGAGACAGAACTGTACAACAGACGTGTGAGCCATTGAAAGCTTCTTAAGACCCCAGTACACTCCCACGTACGTCCATACGCAGCTCTACACACGTACGTACGCAGAGGTACAAGCGTATCCCCGCAGGGCATGTATGCGCAAAGCTCAAATTTTACGACCGCGTACGCGAGGCGCGTTGTCTCACAATAAACTGCCCAGCGCCGGACTGTTTTGTATGTGACACAAATGTATTAAATTCCTCTTCTTCATCCCTGATCTGGACTTTTCTTTTGTTTTTATGCCAAAAGTCAAGTGATCGCTCCCTCCTCCGTTGACTCCATGACTGAAATGATGAGAAATGAATGAATTTGTCACGAGTGAATTAAACTCAGGTCCAACGTGGCTGCGGGAGGTTCTGGAGATTTCCTGGTGTGCTGGTCTGATGTGTGGGCTGCAGGACCAGCGCTCAGTTTTTTTGTTTTTTTAAGAACTTTTTATTAACATATAAACACAGAACACCACTGCGGCTGAGGCTGCCAGCGCTTGTTTTTTTTATTTTTTTTTGACCTGTCAATCAATTCAGTAGGCGTGTCAGCAAATGACCAATCGGCGACCTCAATTTGTCCCGTAGGTAAACTCTTCTTGTCTGTGGAGCTGCGCTGCAGCTGCTCAGGGTGGATACTCGAGTATGAAGTCTGAACCCTCTGCGTACAGTACGCACGCACGTATGTACGTACGCACGCACGCACGTACGCGTTAACGGACGTACTGTACATGGGAGTATACTGGGGGCTTCAGTCTGTTGTAGAGAGCTGTCTCTTCTGCCACCATCTGCTGGGGGAGTAGCTCCAGAGCAAAAAGATCAACAAGCTCATAAAGAAGGCGGGCTCAGTTCTGGAGACTCCTCTAGAAACTCTGGAGATGATTGTACTTCCTGTATGTCTGTGTGTACATCCTGTATATTTATGTGTACTTCCTGTGTATCTGTGTGTACTTCCTGTATGTCTCTGTGTATGTCCTGTATATTTATGTGTACTTCCTGTATGTCTGTGTGTACATCCTGTATATTTATGTGTACTTCCTGTATGTCTGTGTGTACTTCCTGTATGTCTGTGTGTACGTCCTGTATATTTATGTGTACTTCCTGTATGTCTGTGTGTACTTCCTGTATGTCTGTGTGTACTTCCTGTATGTCTGTGTGTACATCCTGTATATCTGTGTGTACTTCATATACATCTCTGTGTACTTCCTATACATCTGTGTGCACTTCCTGTATGTCTGTGTGCACTTCCTGTAGGTCTGTGTGTACTTTCTGTATATCTGTGTGTATGTCCTGTATATCTGTGTGTATGTCCTGTATATCTGTGTGTACTTCCTGTATATTTATGTGTACTTCCTGTACGTCTCTGTGTACTTCCTATACATCTGTGTGTACTTCCTGTATGTCTGTGTGTACTTCCTGTATGTCTGTGTGTACTTCCTGTATATCTGTGTGTACTTCCTGTATATTTATGTGTACTTCCTGTACGTCTCTGTGTACTTCCTATACATCTGTGTGTACTTCCTGTATGTCTGTGTGTACTTCCTGTATGTCTGTGTGCACTTCCTGTATGTCTGTGTGCACTTCCTGTAGGTCTGTGTGTACTTTCTGTATATCTGTGTGTATGTCCTGTATATCTGTGTGTATGTCCTGTATATCTGTGTGTACTCCCTGTATATTTATGTGTACTTCCTGTACGTCTCTGTGTACTTCCTATACATCTGTGTGTACTTCCTGTATGTCTGTGTGTACGTCCTGTGTATCTGTGTGTACTTCCTGTATATCTGTGTGTACTTCCTGTATGTCTGTGTGTACTTCCTGTATGTCTGTGTGTACTTCCTGTATGTGTGTACTGTGTGACTCTTAAAACTGGAAAAGTAGCAGCACATACACATCAACACTGTGAGAAAGGACCCCACCAACAGAACCAGACAAGGCACAACGTGTCAGGACTGGTGATGGACACGTTGATGAGCAGCTGGACAGGTTGTAGCAGGAAGTATAAAGCCCGGTGCAGAGCTCCGCGCTGGACCGAGTCCCGCGCCACGCACGCGTGCTGCGCGTGGGGGGTTCACAGCAGAGCACAGCGTGAGCAGCGTGTGTGCTCCAACAGAGCTCTGCTTTCTTCTTCGTTCTCTGTGAGTGGAGGGGGTCAGTTCAGTCCCCCTCCGCGTGCAGCTGATTGGTCAGACACCGCGCTTCGCGTAGGCGCTCGTAAAATTGGAGCTTGGCGCGCTCGCGTGAACGTTCAAAGGGCTTGTGCAGCGGCGACCTCACGGCGCTCACACAGCGGGGCGCCGCGCTCGCTCAAGCGCGGAGCTCTGCGCCGGCCTTTAGGCAGGCTTCAAGCTTCACCTGTCACGTAGCATGTTTTCCCGGCACCTCAGGCGTCGTCTCCGGGCAGAAGCAGTGCAGAGCAGGTCCACAGGTCTGTCAGGAGAGGACGCCCAGAGCTCCGTTCATTGTGGTCCAAAGAGGTGAGCTTGGTAGCAGATAATCAAAGATCTAAAAGGAATCGACGTTCATATACCAGTAACGAGTTGATGTCGCAGGTGAGAAGTGACAACAGAAATCAAAAAAAGGCGTTCAATACAAGAACAACTGGACTTTATTTGTTGCAGAAGACGTTTCGCTTCTCATCAGAGGAGCTTTATCAATTCAATGAATCAGACTGTGTGCGCGTGGAGTTATAATAGTGAGTCACGCACCAACATACCGGGTATGTAAATTTCAAACTGAGGTAACACATACATGTAAATTGACAGATCACACCTTAACAGTAGGGAGTTCCCTTGAGGTCTCTGACAGAAGACACACAACTGTATGTAAATTGACAAAAACACCCTCCCAAACCAACAACAGAGGTTTCTCAAAAAACTTTGCTAGTCTAATTCACAGACAAGACACCTCTGCTCCCATCCGGTGTAAAACGTTTGGGAATCAGTCCCAAAACTGAGTTGTAAGTCTTGGAAAGTTGAAATCTCAGACCTCCTCCTCTGTTAAGAGAAGGTTTTTCTCTCTTAACATAAACAGCTTCCTTCACCCCCTCTCAAACCATCTGTGCTCTCGGTCCAAAATTTGCACATTTTGGTCCTCAAAAGAGTGTCCCTTGTCCGTGAGGTGGAGGTGAACAGCTGAGTTTTGTCCAGAGGAGGTTGCTCTCCTGTGTTGGGACATTCTTCTGTGGATGGGCTGTTTAGTTTCTCCAATGTAACGGTCTGGACAGTCCTCGCTGCACTGGATTACGTACACTACACCACTCTGTTTGTGTGTTGGTGTTTTGTCCTTAGGGTGCACCAGCCGCTGTCTGAGAGTCCTGCTGGGTTTGAAATGTACTGGGATGTTGTGTTTGTTGAAAATCCTTCTGAAATTCTCTGATAGTCCAGCAACATAAGGAATGACAATGTTTTTTCGTCCTAAAACATGCATTCCTGCACGTAAAGGCAGGAATGTTAACCATTTAACTGCCGCACGTTTCACTGAGGTTTATAACAATGACATGTTAATTCAGCCCCCATTGTTCCTCTCCAGCACTGAGGAGCTGACAAACCAGTTTGACTCTGTTTGTTTAAAGGCTTTGGATCAAGTGGCGCCTATTAAACCGAGAAGACCAAAACTCAGGGCCGAACCGTGGCTGAATGACACGACCAGAGCGGCCAGGCAGCAATGCCGAAAGGTGGAGAGGAAATGGAAAAAAGACAGTCTGCAGGTCTCTTTTGAGATGGTAAAAGAGAGCTGGCGCCGATATCAGAAAGCAGTGAAAACTGCTAAATCACAATACTTCTCTGATATCATTGCTGCAAACTCTCGTAACCCTCGAGTTCTGTTCTCCACCCTAAACTCTGTTCTCCACCTCACTGAACAATCACCCATGGAAGCCTCGACTGAGCTGTGCGAGAACTTCCAACATTTCTTTTTAGATAAAATCGCAACCACCAGGGCTCTCATTTCTCCTCCATCTCACGATCCATCCATCCCACCTCAATCTGTTGCTGTGTTTGAACATTTTGAACCAGTCTCTCTGTCCTCTCTAGAGCAGGTCATGTGCAGCCTGAAACCATCTGGCTCCCCCTTCGATGTGGTCCCCCCTCGGCTTCTAAAGGAGGTTTTTCACACTCTAGGTCCCTCCATTCTCTCGATTGTAAATAGCAGTCTATCCTCGGGTGTGGTGCCAAAATCATTAAAACATGCTGCTGTTCAACCCCTCCTGAAAAAACCAAACCTCGACCCGTCAGTATTATCCAATTTCAGGCCTGTCTCCAGACTCCCATTTGTTTCTAAACTTCTAGAGAAAATAGTTGAGTCCCAACTAAAGTGCTTCCTGGAGGATCACGCTATCCCCGAGCTATTCCAGTCTGGCTTCAAATCCCTCCACAGCACTGAGACTGCCCTACTGAAGGTTTTTAACGACATCTTTCTATCCACAGATACTGGTGACTCTGTGCTGCTTGTCCTATTGGACCTCACATCCGCTTTTGACACCATCGACCATGAGATCCTCATTGCTAGGTTGGAGCAGTGGGTGGGCATCTCAGGATCAGCCCTAAACTGGTTCAGATCCTACCTCTCTGACAGGTCTTTTTGTGTGTCCATCAATGATTTTACTTCTGCAGTGGCGGCTCTTAAATGGGGGGTTCCGCAGGGGTCCATCCTGGGTCCTCTCTTGTTCTCCTTATACCTGCTGCCACTCGGTGCTATTTTCCGGAAACACAATATACCTTTCCACTTCTACGCTGATGACTGTCAAATCTACTTCCCCCTAAGACAAAATGGTACAGGCTCTATTCAACCTCTGCTCGACTGCCTGGCTGACATCAGGGACTGGATGGCTTTAAATTTCTTAAGCTTCAATGATAAGAAGTCTGAAGCCATATTGTTCCTTCCCAATGACACAACCTCAAACCACTGCATTGACCTGTCTGCTCTACCCCTATCCGAAAAACAAAAAGTCAAAAATCTGGGAGTGATAATGGATCCTTCCATGAAACTCAACAGTCATGTAAACATGATCGTCAAATCCTGTTTTTTCCAGCTGAGGCGTCTGTCTAAGCTGAAGCCCATATTATCCAAAAAGCACCTGGAGACAGTGATTCACGCATTCATTACATCTAGGCTTGATTACTGCAATTCACTTCTGTTTGGCGTCAGTCAAGCCACCATTGCACGATTACAACTGGTTCAGAACGCAGCTGCCCGATTTTTAACCAGCACACGCAAAAGAGAGCACATTACACCAGTCTTGGCCTCCCTTCACTGGCTACCGGTTCATCTTCGAATCCAATTCAAAATTCTCATGTATGTCTACAAATCGCTGAACAGTCTCGCCCCCGCCTATCTCTCGGATCTGATACACCCATATGTCCCTCCACGTGCTTTGAGGTCAGAGGATCAGGTACTCTTAATAGTTCCAGAAACTCGCCTTAAGCGCAGGGGTGACAGGGCGTTCTCTGTAGCAGGCCCAAGACTCTGGAACGAGTTACCGCTGCTCATCAAACAGGCCCCCTCCCTCTCGGTTTTCAAATCCCGGTTAAAAACTCACTACTACTCCATTGCTTTCAATGCCAGCTGATTTGTATTGGATCGTTTGATTTATGATCTGCAATGTTTTTATGTTTTTCGTGTTGTACTTCATTGTCTGTGTTGCCTGTTGCGTGTTTGTTTGTCCAGCACTTTGGTGTGGACTTGTTCCTGTTTAAAGTGCTTTATAAATAAAATGGTATGGTATGGTATGGTCTGTTAGTCTTTTTCTGTTCATTATTGTGTTTAGCAGATTTCCTTGTTGACTTGACAAAAGCCCAGTTGGGATATCCACATGTTTGCAGCGATTTGTTGATGTGTTTCTGTTCCTTTTCCTTCCCTTCTGTCCTTGTGGGGATGTGGTCTGCCCAATGCTGTAAGGTTCTGATGACAGAAAGTTTGGGCTCCAGTGGATGGTGAGAGTCAAACAGAAGATACTGGTCTGTGTGGGTTGGTTTTCTGTAAACTTCAATGTTAAACTAAACTCCTATGAAGGGACAACTCCAAGCCATTGGTTCCGATATGTGGATGATACCTGGGTCAAAATCCAAGCCAGGGAGGTGGCAGCGTTCACCAGACACATTAACTCGGTCGACAACAACATCAAGTTCACCAGAGAGGATGCAAACGACAACAAGCTGCCTTTTTTGGACTGTTTGGTTCACATGGAAAGAGAGGACAGTCTTAACATTGAAGTTTACAGAAAACCAACCCACACAGACCAGTATCTCCTGTTTGACTCTCACCATCCACTGGAGCACAAACTTTCTGTCATCAGAACCTTACAGCATCGGGCAGAACACATCCCCACAAGGACAGAAGGGAAGAAAAAGGAACAGAAACACATCAACAAATCTCTGCAAACATGTGGATATCCCAACTGGGCTTTTGTCAAGTCAGCGAGGAAATCTGCTAAACACAATAATGAACAGAAAAAGACTAACAGACGAAAAAACATTGTCATTCCTTATGTTGCTGGAGTCTCAGAGAATTTCAGAAGGATTTTCAACAAACACAACATCCCAGTACATTTCAAACCCAGCAGAACTCTCAGACAGAGGCTGGTGCATCCTAAGGACAAAACACCAACACACAAACAGAGTGGTGTAGTGTACGCAGTCCAGTGCAGCGAGGACTGCCCAGACCGCTACATTGGAGAAACTAAGCAGCCCATCCACAGAAGAATGTCCCAACACAGGAGAGCAACCTCCTCTGGACAAAACTCAGCTGTTCACCTCCACCTCACGGACAAGGGACACTCTTTTGAGGACCAGAATGTGCAAATTTTGGACCGAGAGCACAGATGGTTTGAGAGGGGTGTGAAGGAAGCTCTTTATATTAAGAGAGAAAAACCTTCTCTTAACAGAGGAGGAGGTCTGAGATTTCAACTTTCTAAGACTTATAACTCAGTTTTGGGAATTTTGGGACTGATTCCCAAACGTTTTACACCGGATGGGAGCAGAGGTGTCTTGTCTGTGAATTAGGCCCTGTTTACACAGCACGTATTTTGAGTGTAACCGCTACTTTCTCTTTGCGTCTTTGCTTATCGCCTACACGACGCTGCTGGCCCCCCTCTTTGCATCCGATACTTTTCTGACCCTGCTCTCAAGGTGGAACTTTTTCGCTGACCCCCCGTTGATAATGTAAACATCTCCCGCTTAGCTTTTGTTTGAACACATGCACGCAGCACGCACGCGCAGACAGCCGGCATTTTAACAATGGCGGTGGACTGGACACGCACCACTTTCTGAACTATAGCTGATGGAATATATTTTGATTCTCATATTTAATTATTCTACACCTTACCTGCATCTGTGTTGGAAGAGAGCCAGCTGCCTGGATCCAGTTGTCGCTGTTAACGAGGCAGTCGGACATTTCACGTGTCACGCTGCACTATAACATACTAAATGTGCTATATATTAACAGTTTAACAATAATAAACAGTATTTATGTTAGCGTGGGAGATATTTAAATTTATCTGAGCTAAATGAAGCTATCTGGACTCGTTACGTCATGCCTAACATGCTGCTGAAAATGAAGACACCAGGTTGATTTTTAATTTATTTATTTATTCAACACCACAAACTCATGTCACAAACACTGAGAATTAAATTGAACACTTTTAAAAACACGTTAACCGAACTTTAATGAACTGGACTCTGTTGTTTTCATCCCACTGGACCCACATCCGAACCGCCGGTCCGCTTCGTGGAACAGCTTCGACCTCGCAGGAAAAAAATAAAACCTCAGTTGGTTGTTCTGTGATCGAACTAAACACAAGGAAACATTATTAAGAACATTGTTTACCTTGTAGCGCTGCTGGAAATCAGCTGATTCTCACGGACTAAAGTCAGACATGTTGACGCGGTTCCGGTCCAGTCAGCAACTGGTGTGCAGCTTGTTAGATGAAGCGGTCCCACTTGGTGTCAAATCTGTTGACTCTTATCCAAATTCCAGCTTTAACTTGTTGTTAACTTGTTGACAACAACTTGTAGTAGCTGAACTTTTAGCCAGAGAGGAAAACAGGCTGCCGTCTGCTCTGTTTGCCTCAGGCAGCACGCATGCGCAGTAGTGAAGGTTCCAAAAATCACAGCGCCATCTAATGGCCCAGCATGGTAACTACAGTGAAGTCATGAGGACTGGGGGTTGGGGGGGGGGGAGTCGTATCCACAGAATTCAAAACTTTTAACCTAATTAACATACCCAAAAGTTGCGTTTCCCCCACACAGTGTCCGTGTAAACAGGGTCTTAGACTAGCAAAGTTTTTTAGAGAAACCTCTGTTGTTGGTTTGGGAGGGTGTTTTTGTCAATTTACATACAGTTGTGTGTCTTCTGTCAGAGACCTCAAGGGAACTCCCTACTGTTAAGGTGTGATCTGTCAATTTACATGTATGTGTTACCTCAGTTTGAAATTTACAAGCCTGGTATGTTGGTGCGTGACTCACTATTATAACTCCACGCGCACAAAGTCTGATTCATTGAATTGATAAAGCTCCTCGGATGAGAAGCGAAACGTCTTCTGCAACAAATAAAGTCCAGTTGTTCTTGTATTGAACGCCTTTTTTGATTTTATCATGTCCTGGACGACTGAGAAGAATCTTCACCAGCATAGTGACAACAGAACGAACACAGTCACAGCTGGCAGAGGCAGACGGCAAGCCATGTTTTTAAAATCCTCGTCCCAGAACATCAGTCCTGGCTGTGACTGCTGCAAACGGCTTGGAGACTTCCGTCAACACATCCTTAAACACGTGTTTGATACGGACTAATTAAGACTGGCTGGCGCAGGAGAAGTGACTTGGACCTGGCATGAGTAACGTAACGCTCATTTACGTCCATATCGTGAACAATCACAGCATCAGTCACATAACGCTCCACTTTCTTCTCCCCGTCTGACAAGCAGGACTAATCTACACTGATCCTTGAGTTTTCATGACTTTTACAAATATTACGTTCTAAACTGATGAGGGTTTGCCATCTTCACCAAACCCCCTCCCCTTCGTGTCCTTCAGAGATACTTAATATGTTAGAGGGGCTTCAGTGGTTCTGATCTGTAAAAGGCAGAGCTTCTCTTTGCTCCACATTAGAGGTGGTAATGGTGGGAAGGAAGGAGAACAGGTCGGCGTGAGGTTGCAGAGTGAAGAGTGCCGCAGAGCTCTGAAGTTGGCCTGCTGGGACTCCAGCTTTACTGGCTGAAACGCTGTGGACTTGTGAGGGCTCGAGAACTTGGATGAGAGAAACCTTTTGAAACTTTGCACATTGGCATTAGAGCTGCGCCGCTATTCATCTTTCACTCTCAGCCTGCAAATATATCCACACATGCGCACGCTCGCACACACACACACACATGAAACAAGCTTAAATTTAAAAGAAAACAAACACGCATTCAGTATCACCCTCACAAATGTGCACGCACACACACACACACACGCACACACACACACACACATATATGTGCGCAACTTATTCTTTTGGGCTTTGGTCCCCACAATGTAACCGTGAACAAAAACGCACACAAACACACGCACACACACACACACAGAGTTTCACTGGTTTCCTTTTTATCTTCTGGTCTCAAGATGAAGCTGGACTTTAATTGGTCCTGGGGGAGATTGGCCGGGAGAGCAGTGCAGCAATGAGGTCAGATTCTCCAAAGACAAAAAAAAGGAGGGGGCGTGGCAGGAAGAAAGGAACCATCATTCTAAGTACAAAAGAAAGACACCAGAGGAGAAATAAATAAATAAGACCGAAGGAGGATAGAAGGTACTGGTAATTTCACTGATGAACTGGACATGTCAGAGTTGTTGGTAAGATATGCAAAGGTTTCTGCAGAAAGTCCATTATTTTCCAGTGCAGTTTCAGGTTTAAAGGACGCCGTCTTCACACTCAAGTTTCCAGATTGCTCCATAGATTTTTTGCAATTTTTTGACACTTTGCAAATGTCAATGCTAGAACCTTCAGTTTATTTTATAGATATACTTTTTATACTACTATGCAAAAACTCAGGACAGTATTACACTTTTATTATTTCATTTTATGCTTATGTTCATTAAATGTTTAGTGTTTTAGTGTTGGTGTAAATTTTCATACTTTTATACTACTATGCAAAAACTCAGGACAGTGTTACACTTTTACTATTTATGCTTATGTTTATTAAATGTTTCAGTGTTTTAGTGTTTGTTGCACCGAGGGACTGAGAGAAACGCAATTTCAATCCTGTGTATGTCCTGTACATATTGCAGTTCTGACAATAAAGTTGACTTTGACTTTGACTTTAGATGTTCAACTAAGATCTAAGCTCATGAAGTCATTGAAGAGACATCAGGGTTTCTCTTGCAGCCACTTTCCAATGTTTTTAACTGTGTAGTTTGTGGTCATTACCCTGTTGGAGGACCCAAGACCTGCAACAGAGACAAAACGTTCTGACACCGGGCAGTACGTTTCCTCCAGGGTTCCTAGACAGTCTGGTGGTACGTCCACACCCAACAGCGTTTCAACTTCCAAAAAGCTCGACACGCACGCAAGTGGACGCACTGGACCCACAGTGGTGTCCAGACCAGAACGCGAAGCTGCGGCGGTGTGGTGGCGGGGGGTGTGGGAGGAGCTTACCGGTATACCGAGTTCCTCACTGCACTCCGCCAGGCAAGGAGCTTTTTATCTCCGTCTCTGTAGAGCAGACTTGACTGGTCGTGAAGGACTTGTCGCGAACACACAGCTACAATGAGTTTCTCTTCCATAGTACACGACTTCGCGGGTTTTTTATGTGTCCCACAAACAATATGTCACATAGTTGCGCAATACCCGTCCCCTTGTTTCCGCGTCACATAGGGACTCTCCCCCTCTCTTCTCCCCCTGATCAACCAATCAGGGAGAGTTGAACGGCATTTGAACGGCGAAATCTTCAGCATGGTCAAGGCGTGCTTTGGAGGCTGACGCGAGTTCACGTGCACGGAAAACGCTTTCCAGCACGCTCAACATGCACGTGACGTGACGCCCGACGCCAAGACGCGCCTGGAGGCGCGTCCCCCATTAACTTTGCATGTAAACTGGACGCTCCTGCAGTTGAAACACTGTTAGGTGTGGACGTACCATGAGACCTCACTGTCCCAAAGTTCTCCATGATGAATGTAGCAAAGCAGCTCCAAAATAAAACTGAGCCCTTTTATGCTTCACAGTAGGTATGGCATTCTTTTCTTGGAAATGTTAATTCATTTTTTCAATCCCAAAAACATTGGGGGTTTGTCAACATGCATTTTGGTGTTGTTTGTGTTTTTCTTCCATTAGTAGAAACCTCCTTTAAGTTCTCCACGAGGTTTAGTATAAATCAAAATGCGACGGTGTAATCAGAGAGTGACATACCTTGATGCTGGAGTTCAGCCCGCATGGTTTTCAATGGTTTTCTTGGCTCTTTTTCTCTGATCTGCACTACAAGTTTGGTGAAACTGGGGATGCACTTCCTCTTGCGTCCACATTTTGGGAGGTTGTCTCATGTAACATGAACCTTCTACAATTTGTTAATATTGGCAGCTGTGGAACATGAAGCTGCTTTGTCTTGTAGCCTTTTCCTTTAGTATAAATATCTAAAATTGTTTTTCTAAAGGTCCTCCAACAGCTCTGGCCTTTGGTTTTTCTGCTTCATGTTGGTTCCCTTTAATTAGTCATGAAAACCCTGAAGGCGCCTGTAAAATCCACAACTTCTCCTCCTCCACCATCACCCTCAGCACTGGCTCTCCTCAGGGATGTGTGCTGAGCCCTCTTCTGTTCACTCTGCTCACATATGATTGTATAGCCACACATCCAGGCTGTCATATTGTTAAGTTTGCAGATGATACAGCTGTGGTGGGATGCATCACAGATAATGATGAATCCAGCTACAGACAGGAGGTGGAACATCTGGAGAGCTGGTGCAAAGAGAACAACCTTCACATGAATGTGAAGAAGACGAAGGAGATGATTGTGGACTTCAGAAGGAACAAACACACCCACACCCCACTGTATATAGGTGGATCTGCGGTGGAGGTGGTCTCCAGCTACAAATACCTGGGTGTACACATGAATGATAACCTCAGCTGGAGCAACAACACCACCAGCCTGATCAAGAAAGGTCATCAGAGACTCTACTTCCTCAGACGGCTGAGACGAGCCGGTCTGAGAAGCCCAGTCCTCACCTCGTTCTACAGGTGTGCAGTGGAGAGCGTCCTGTGCTCCAGCATCAACGTGTGGCATGGAGGCTGCACAGTTGCAGAGAGAAAAGCTCTACAGAGAGTGGTGAAGGCTGCACAGAAGTCTGTGGGAGTCAGTCTCCCCACCATCACAGACATTTACACCTCCAGATGCAGAAAAAGAGCCACCTGCATCATGAAAGACCTCACTCACCCAGCACACTCACTCTTTGCACCACTCCCCTCGGGACGGAGGTTGAGGAGCATCAAATGTAGAACCACTAGACTGAGGAACAGCTTCTACCCTGAGGCTGTCAGACTCATGAATAAATAAATAATAAGAATAAACACTGCAAAATGTCACATCATACTGATACTGATCTGTTTCTTGTTGCTGCGTTCATCTGTGACCATCTGCTCATGTTCGTGCTGCTGTTTATAATGATGTTTTTCTACTACATTAGGGCTTAGTGTATTACTAGCTGATGTGATGTCTCTCTTACAAGCCCAAAACCAGAAAAGTTGGCACGTTGTGCAAATCGCAAATAAAAACAGAATACAATGACTTGCAAATCTTTTTCAACCCATATTCAACTGAATAGAATGCAAAGACAATATATTTAATGTTCGAACGGAGAAACTTTATTTTGTTTTGCAAATAACCATTAACTTAGAATTCAATGGCAGCAACACATTGCAAAAAAGTTGGCACAGGGACATATTTACCACTGTGTTACATCGCCTTTCCTTTTAACAACACTCAGTAAACGTTTGGGAACTGAGGAGACCAATTTTTGAAGCTTTTCAGGTGGAATTCTTCCCCATTCTTGCTTGATGTACAGCTTAAGTTGTTCAACAGTCCGGGGTCTCCGTTGTCGTATTTTACGTTTCATAATGCGCCACACATTTTCAATGGGGGACAGGTCTGGACTGCAGGCAGGCCAGGGGAGGACCCGCACTCTTTTGCTACGAAGCCACGCTGTTGTAACACGTGCAGAATGTGGCTTGGCATTGTCTTGCTGAAATAAGCTGGGGCGTCCATGAAAAAGACGTCGCTTGGATGGCAGCATATGTTGCTCCAAAACCTGTATGTACCTTTCAGCATTAATGGTGCCTTCACAGATGTGTAAGTTACCCATGCCTTGGGCACTAATGCACCCCCATACCATCACAGATGCTGGCTTTTGAACTTTGCGCCTATAACAGTCCTGATGGTTCTTTTCCTCTTTGGTCCGTAAGACACGACGTCCACAGTTTCCAAAGACAATTTGAAATGTGGACTCATCAGACCACAGAACACTTTTCCACTTTGCATCAGTCCATCTCAGATGAGCTCGGGCCCAGCAAAGCCGGCGGCGTTTCTGGATCTTGTTGATGAATGGCTTTTGCTTTGCATAGTAGAGCTTTAACTTGCACTTACAGATGTAGCGACGAACTGTAGTTACTGACAGTGGTTTTCTGAAGTATTCCTGAGCCCATGTGGTGATATCTTTTACACACTGATGTCGGTTTTTGATGCAGTACCGCCTGAGGGATCGAAGGTCACGGGCATTCAATGTTGGTTTTCGGCCTTGCCCCTTACGTGTAGTGATTTCTCCAGATTCTCTGAACCTTTTGATGATATTACGGACCGTAGATGGTGAAATTCCTAAATTCCTTGCAATAGCTCGTTGAGAAAAGTTGTTCTTGAACTGTTCGACAATTTGCCCACGCATTTGTTCACAGAGTGGTGACCCTCGCCCCATCCTTCTATGTGGATGACTGAGCATGTCAAGGAAGCTGCTTTTATACCCAATCATGGCACCCACCTGTTCCCAATTTGCATGTTCACCTGTGGGATATTCCAAATAAGTGTTTGATGAGCATTCCTCAAATTTCTCTGTCTTCTTTGTCACTTGTGCCAGCTTTTTTGAAACATGTTGCAGGCATCAAATTCCAAATGAGCTAATAATTGCAAAAAATAACAAAGTTTACCAGTTCGAACGTTAAGTATGTGGTCTTTGCAGTGTGTTCAATTGAATATAGGTTGAAAAAGATTTGCAAGTCATTGTATTCTGTTTTTATTTGCGATTTCCACAACGTGCCAACTTTTCTGGTTTTGGGCTTGTATATATATATATATATATATATATATATATATATATATATATATATATATATATCTATATATATATATCTATAT
>JBBPBX010034268.1:0-16194 GCA_038048925.1 Garcialebias charrua
ATCTCTGTCCCCTTAAGATTATAACAACTTTGTCTTTTAACAAAATTCATTTGGATATTTAAAGGTAAATCGTTATTTTGAGCCCTATACATAATTGATAAAATATTATAATCAACCAAATCATGGAATTTCAATAATTTCAGTTGATAAAATAATGTACTGGATGGATGACAGTAATGTTTTCTAGTGATAATTCTTACAGCTCTTTTCTGTAATACAAAAATAGGCTTTGTGATTGTTTTACACGCTTTCCCCCAAACATCAATACAATAGATTAAGTGTGGAACAATGATTGTGTTATACAACAAATACAGAGCTTTATCATTCAATAGGTCTCTGACTTTGTACAGTACTGCAATCGATTTAGCTATTTTTATTCTTACAGAATTTATGTGTTGTTTCCATGTCAGTTTGTCATCAATAATAACACCCAAAAACTTCACCTCACTCACTCTACAAATCTCAACACCCTCAATTTTGAGTGGAACATCAACAGTTTTCTTTTTATTACTGAATATCATGTAATTAGTTTTTTCTAGATTTAATGATAATTTATTGATTTTAAACCAAGTTTGTATTTTGGTAAATTCTGTCTTTATCAATTCCAACATTTGTTCTATATCTTCACCTAAACAGAAAAATGTGGTATCATCAGCAAAAAGTATACATTTAAGGAGTCCTGACACATTTACCAAGTCATTCACATATAAAATAAATAGCTTTGGTCCAAGCACAGAGCCCTGGGGAACTCCACATGTGATATTACAGAGGTCAGATCTTACATCATTTATTTGTACAAATTGTTTCCTATCTTTCAAATAGCTAGATACCCACTGTAATGCTGGTCCTCTAATACCATATTTGTTCAGTTTTTCAAGGAGAATGGTGTGATCAATAGTATCGAATGCTTTTTTTAAATCAACAAAAATACTGACACAATATTGTTTTTGATCGACAGCAGTTGTTATTTGTTCCATTAATTCCATGAGAGCCATTGATGTAGAGTTTTTAGCTCTGAACCCATATTGACTGTTGCTTAGAATATTTTGTTTGTCTATAAATTGATCTAGTCTGTTCACAAATAGTTTTTCAAGAATTTTAGAAAACTGTGGTAACAAGGATATAGGTCTATAATTGTTGAACACACATTTATCACCATTTTTAAAAAGAGGAACTACCTTAGCTACTTTCATATTATCTGGAAATCTTTATCATCCATCCATCCATCCATCTTCTTCCGCTTATCCGGGGTCGGGTCGCGGGGGTAGCAGCCTAAGTAGGGAGGCCCAGACTTCCCTCTCCCCAGCCACTTGGAGCAGCTCCTCCGGGGGAATCCCAAGGCGTTCCCAGGCCAGCCGAGAAACATAGTCCCTCCAGCGCGTCCTGGGTCTTCCTCTGGGTCTCCTCCCGGTGGGACATGCCCGGAACACCTCACCAGGGAGGCGTCCAGGAGGCATCCTAACCAGATGCCCGAGCCACCTCAACTGGCTCCTCTCGATGTGGAGAAGCAGCGGCTCTACTCCGAGTCCCTCCCGGATGACTGAGCTTCTCACCCTATCTCTAAGGGAGAGTCCAGCCACCCTGCGGAGAAAACTCATTTCAGCCGCTTGTATCCGAGATCTTGTTCTTTCGGTCATAACCCAAAGCTCATGACCATAGATGAGGGTGGGAACGTAGATCGATCGGTAAATTGAGAGCTTTGCCTTTTGACTCAGCTCTCTCTTCACCACGACAGACCGGTACAGCGCCCGCTTCACTGCGGACGCTGCACCTATCCGCCTATCGATCTCACGCTCCAGTTTTCCCTCATTCGTGAACAAGACCCCGAGATACTTAAACTCCTCCACTTGGGGCAGGACCTCCTCCCCGACCCGGAGAGGGCATGCTACCCTTTTCCGGCTCAAGACCATGGCCTCGGATTTGGAGGAACTGATCCTCATCCCGGCCGCATCACATTCAGCTGCAAACCGCTCCAGCGAAAGCTGTAGATCACGAGCTGATGAAGCCAATAGGACCACATCATCTGCAAAAAACAGAGAAGCGATTCTAAGGTCACCAAAACGGATCCTCTCAACACCTTGGCTGCGCCTAGAAATTCTGTCCATAAAAGTTATGAACAGAATCGGTGACAAAGGGCAACCTTGGCGGAGTCCAACTCTCACCGGAAACGAGCCTGACTTACTGCCGGCAATGCGGACCAAGCTCTGACACCGGTCGTACAGGGACCTAACAGCCCTTATCAAAGGGCCTGGTACCCCATACTCCCGGAGTACCCCCCACAGAACCCCCCGAGGGACGCGGTCGAATGCCTTCTCCAAGTCCACAAAACACATGTAAACTGGTTGGGCAAACTCCCACGCACCCTCCAGGACCCTGCTGAGGGTGTAGAGCTGGTCCAGTGTTCCACGACCAGGACGAAAACCACACTGCTCCTCCTGAATCCGAGGTTCGACTATCCGACGGACCCTCCTCTCCAGAACCCCTGAATAGACCTTACCAGGGAGGCTTAAGAGTGTGATCCCCCTATAGTTGGAACACACCCTACGGTCCCCCTTTTTAAATAGGGGAACCACCACCCCAGTCTGCCAATCCAAGGGAACTGCCCCCGATGTCCACGCGATATTGCAGAGTCGCGTAAGCCAACACAACCCTACAACATCCAGAGCCCTAAGGAACTCCGGGCGAATCTCATCCACCCCCGGAGCCTTGCCACCGCGGAGCTTTTTAACCACCTCGGCGACCTCAGCACCAGAGATCGGAGAACCCGACCCAAAGTCCCCAGGCTCTGCTTCCTCAGTGGAAGACGTGCCAGTAGGATTGAGGAGGTCTTCGAAGTATTCCGCCCACCGACTCACAACATCCCGAGTTGAGGTCAGCAGCACGCCACCTCCACCATAAATGGTGTTGGTCTCGTACCTCTTTCCCCCCCTGAGACGCCGGATGGTGGACCAGAATCGCCTCGAAGCCGTACGGAAGTCATTCTCCATGGCCTCTCCGAACTCCTCCCACGCCCGAGTTTTTGCCTCAGCAACCACCCGAGCCGCATGCCGCTTGGACTGCCGGTACCTATCAGCTGCTTCCGGGGTCCCACAAGCCAAAAAGGCCCAATAGGACTCCTTCTTCAGCCTGACAGCATCCCTCACTGCCGGTGTCCACCACCGGGTTCGAGGGTTGCCACCTCGACAGGCACCAACAACCTTGCGGCCACAGCTCCGATAAGCTGCCTCGACAATAGAGGCGCGGAACACGGCCCACTCGGACTCCATGTCCCCCGCCTCCCTCGGAACGTGTTCAAAGCTCTCCCGGAGGTGGGAGTTAAAGCTCCGTCTTACGGGAGACTCTGCCAGACGTTCCCAGCAGACCCTCACGATACGTTTGGGTCTGCCAGGTCTGACCGGCATCCTCCCCCACCATCGGAGCCAACTCACCACCAGGTAGTGGTCAGTTGACAGCTCCGCCCCTCTCCTCACCCGAGTGTCCAAGACATGCGGCCGCAGATCAGATGAGACGACAACAAAGTCGATCATCGAACTGCGACCTAGGGTGTCCTGGTGCCAAGAGCACATATGGACACCCTTATGCTTAAACATGGTGTTCGTTATGGACAATCCATGACGAGCACAGAAGTCCAATAACAGAACACCACTCTGGTTCAGATCAGGGGGGCCGTTCCTCCCAACCACACCCCTCCAGGTCTCACTGTCATTGCCCACGTGAGCGTTGAAGTCCCCCAGTAGAACAAGGGAGTCCCCAGGAGGCGCACTCTCCAATACCCCCTCCAAGGACTCCAAAAAGGGTGGGTAGTCTGAGCTGCCGTTTGGTGCATAGGCACAAACAACAGTCAGAGCCCGTCCCCCCACACGTAGGCGAAGGGAGGCTACCCTCTCGTTCACCGGGGTGAACCCCAACGTACAGGCACCAAGATGGGGGGCAACCAGTATGCCCACTCCTGCTCGGCGCCTCTCACCAGGGGCAACTCCAGAGTGGAAGAGTGTCCAACCCCTCTCAAGGAAACTGGTTCCAGAGCCAGAGCCATGCGTTGAGGTGAGTCCGACTATTTCTAGTCGGAACCTCTCAACCTCACACACTAGCTCAGGCTCCTTCCCCACCAGAGAGGTGACATTCCATGTCCCAATGGCCAGCTTCTGTAGCCGAGGATCAGACCGCCAGGGTCCCCGCCCTCGGCCGCCACCCATCTCACATTGCACCCGACCCCTTTGGCCCCTCCCACAGGTGGTGAGCCCATGGGAAGGGGGACCCACGTCTCCTCTTCGGGCTGTGCCCGGCCGAGCTCCATGGGTAAAAGCCCGGCCACCAGGCGCTCGCCAGCGTGCCCCACCTCCGGGCCTGGCTCCAGAGTGGGGCCCCGGTGACCCGCGTCCGGGCGAGGGAAAACTTAGTCCATTAATTGTACTCATCATAGGGGTTTTTGGGCTGCGCTTTGTCAGATCCCTCACCTAGGACCTGTCTGCCTTGGGTGACCCTTCTAGGGGCATGAAGCCCCTGACAGCATAGCTCCTAGGATCATTGAGACACTCAAACCCCTCCACCACGGTAAGGTGGCAGCCCAGGGAGGGGGTTGAAAATGATAAGTTACATATATATGTAAACGGCTCAATAACATGGCTCATTATGTCCTTTACAAACATCATATCCATGTCCACCCAGTCCTTTGATCTCTTGTCTGTAAGATTTTTTACTACCTTCATTATTTCCTCTTTGTTAGTTCCATTTAGAAAAATACTGTTTGCACAGCCTGTAATTGAATGGCTCACATTATTATTTACTTTTGGTATTTTAGCTGCAAGGCTTGATCCAACATTCACAAAATATTGATTAAATCCATTGACAATTTCATTTTCATCATAAACTTCATCTTTTTCTGTTACAAAATATTTTGAAATACTAGTTTTTGCTTTATGATTCTTCATAACACTATTCATTACTCGCCATGTTGCTTTCATATCACCATTACTTTTATCTAATAATTTACTATAATATTCTTTCTTATGTTTCCTTATAATCCCTACTAATTTATTTTTATACTTTTTATATTTTTCTTCAGCGTTCTGACTTCGCAATTTCAAGAAACATGAATACAAATAATTCTTTTTTTTACAAGCATTTCTCAACCCTTTTGTCATCCATGGTTGGTCAACGATATTTCTCTTTGTATAATTTGTTTGTACACAATTTTTTTCATACAGAGTTTCCAAGATATTCATAAACTCATCATATGATCTGTTCACATCATCAACATACACTTCATTCCAGTCTTGTTTATCTAGATCCTCTTTTAATTTTTCCAAAACTTTTTTTGATGTGTTTATGGTTTTTTTCTTTGTTTTAACTGCTTTTGTGACATTTTGATCATTTTTGTAGATTGTGAAAACTGGTAAATGATCACTTAAGTCGGTCGTTAAAATACCACCTATCACCTCTCCGTTTGTTATATTTGTGAAAATATTATCAATTATTGTGGCACTATGAGTTGTAATTCTTGTTGGCTTGGATATCAACGGATACATATTTAAACTGTACATTGAATTTATAAATGTACTGATGTTATTTGAATCTGTTTTATTTCCCATATCAATGTTAAAGTCTCCACACAAAAAAACTTTTTTATTAAAACTCTTCTCCAATAGCTCCAAGATTTTATCAGTGAATATTTCTATATTTGATCCTGGTGATCTATATACACAACTTATTATTAGCTTGTGTACCAGCTTGTGAACCAGCTTGTGAACCAGTTGTGAACCAGCTTGTGAACCAGCTTGTGAACCAGCTTGTGAACCAGCTTGTGAACCAGCTTGTGAACCAGCTTGTGAACCAGCTTGTGAACCAGCTTGTGAACCAGCTTGTGAACCAGCTTGTGAACCAGCTTGTGAACCAGCTTGTGAACCAGCTTGTGAACCAGCTTGTGAACCAGCTTGTGAACCAGCTTGTGAACCAGCTTGTGAACCAGCTTGTGAACCAGCTTGTGAACCAGCTTGTGAACCAGCTTGTGAACCAGCTTGTGAACCAGCTTGTGAACCAGCTTGTGAACCAGCTTGTGAACCAGCTTGTGAACCAGCTTGTGAACCAGCTTGTGAACCAGCTTGTGAACCAGCTTGTGAACCAGCTTGTGAACCAGCTTGTGCTGTTGTTGTTTTGCTGCAGGGCCGTTTGACGGGCGTGGCATGACCCTGCTGGAGGTGTGTGGCAGCTGGCCAGAGAGCTTCAGTGTGCCGCGGCACTTCGTCGGATCCACAGACGCAAGTGATGAAGGCCTGAGAGAGCGACTGGCAGACGCCATGTCTGAGTCACCTTCCAGGGAAATTGTGGGCTCTGCTACAGGTAGGTGGAGAAAAATAAGCTCTCCATCTAAACTTACACAAGTCTCCACTTCCCAAAAACTTTTTTTTTTTATGAAACACTTTAGTTTATCAGTTGTATGAATATGACTTAATCCGTGTGAACATTGAAACACACTC
The DNA here is from genome assembly GCA_038048925.1 of Garcialebias charrua. NCBI lineage: Eukaryota > Metazoa > Chordata > Actinopteri > Cyprinodontiformes > Rivulidae > Garcialebias > Garcialebias charrua. The sequence goes on from JBBPBX010034268.1 coordinate 6,477, forward strand.
TCAGACACAAGACTAACAATGTTCAAGCTGTTCCCTGAAAGATTTTAAAGAATTCAGAAAACACGTAAGTAAAAGCTAACAGCACACTTTAACAGATATAATAAAATATTTACAGGTGTGCCACACCTTTTGTCATCCACACAATATGTTCATGTAAAAAAAAATCCATAAATGAAACTCTGTGAAAGTCTGTTTGTACACCGACAACTGATGAACCCTAGCCTGGTTAAAACCAGACCCTTGTCCTTCACTTCGCTTTGGACTATGGTCTGGGACTTCTCTCATAGAAAAGGATATCTCCGGTAGATTTTTGAATGGACCAATCAGAGAACAGAAGGCGGATTACCGGACCAATCAGAGAACAGAAGGCGGAGTTTTGAACGACGTCGACTGACGTCGTCAGTTAAAATGGCTGCCGCCACGAAGGAATTTTCATGAAAACAAGGTAAAAAACTATTATTTCTTTGCTGAGAAAAAATATATTTCTTAGCTGACGTTATATCAGAAGTGTTCCTGAGCTTAACAGTTCCTAAATCAATTCACGAAATGGTCAAATCTGCTGGATTTAAATAGTTTCGGTTTGACATTTTCCAAACAGCCTCGGGTGCGCTACGAAAATAAATTATAAAAAATCAAATTTTATCTCAAATGTTTCATCTAGGCCAACAGTCAGTAAATTAGAGCCATATAATTACACACTGGTAGCAGAAAAAATATCCACCGAGTGGTTTCTGAGCTATTTATCTGAATAGCCTGGACCTCGCCAGGCTAAACTAACAAAACTCCGCCTTCTGTTCTCTGATTGGTCCAGTCAAAAATCTACCGGAGAAATCCTTGTCTATGAGAGAAGTCCCAGACCCTAGTACAAAGCGAAGTGAAGGACAAGGGTCTGGTTTTAACCAGGCTAGATGAACCCCCTGGAGTCAGTCTGATTCAAGATGGTTTCCACCATAGGCATCGTGTTCATTATTTGTGAAGGGTACATGTCCCCCTCACATTTAACAAATATTCATTTGGACCACCACCCCCCCACGCACACGCACACACACACACACACACACACACACACACACACACACACACACACACACGCACGCACGCACGCACGCACGCACGCACTCACCTGTTTCTATTTCTTTGTGAACAAATCCATTCCACTTGATGAATAGAAAACTCAAACCACTAATGTCCACTCCAGGTCTTCCTGTTTTCCTACAACAACTCACCACTCCACATGCCGTGAAGCGTGAACCACTCAAAACTGTCATTACTGCTGTATAATACTTTGTCGATGGGGTGTAATGTTCTGTATGCAGTACTTTTGTTGTCATTATTCTTCTTACTGTGAACCAAAATATTTAAGCTTTTTTAATATGACAACTACAATATTTCACCAGCCACTAGGGAGCACAAGCCAATAGGGATGGGAATTGTTAAGAAATGATCAATATCAATTCCTTTATCGGTATTGTTTATCGATTCAATTCCTTATCAATTCTGTTATCAATTCTCATTGGGTTAGGCAAAAAATATAGTACACCATTTGTGTGCATGAAGTATTTAATGCTCTTTCACCAGAACAAAAATAGAACTTTTATGAAAAAATAATTCCTAATTAACATTATTAACCACAACTTGTAATTCACAAGTTTCAATTTTAAAATAGTGTAATAATCCATGCAATCTATCATCTTTCATTACAAAAAACAAAACTTACATAGTTATCATCTTCATCCTCTTCTGCCTCCCTCTTCGTCTCTCCCAGCTCTGCCAGCTTCAGAAGAAATTCACCATTAAAAACACTGAGCAGCAAGAAAAGCTCTCACAACAGAAAGAGGCTACAATGAAACACACTGAACAAAAATATAAAACAACACTTTTGTTTTTGCTCCCATTTCTACGGTGGCATTTTTAGGTCTGTTGTGTGTTAATATCGTCATCCTGAAAGCTAAGTGTGCTAGCAACAGCCTCTGAGCCAGCCAGACTCCGGCAATATCCTCGTCCGCTAAATGTTATTACATGAGATGAAGATTATTTATACAACACAGTGGAAGCAGTAAAGCAAAAAAGTAACAAGTGACAGGAACTGGAGGAGTTTAACAGGACACTGGTTTGTTAGCTTCCATCATCATGAAGCAACGTGTTAAAGATGGTACATTTGTGCAAACTCACCTCATGCTGAGTGGTCAAATGCTTCTCTCTGCATGTTAGAAGTATTTCCACCCTTTATTGTAATCGACGCTTAGCATGTGTTGCAAGTAGACCTGGTTTTGTCTCTGCTTTTTCCTTGACGCCATGTTGATACGGCGCATGTCTGTGATGTCATCACGTAAATGCGTCACCACGTCGAGTCAAGTAGAACGACCCAGAGAACCGATAAACTGAATCGTTAAGACAAGCAGCCTACAATTCCAGAGAATTGAACTCTAAAGAACCGGTTCTCAATTCCCATCCCTACAAGTCAGTGTATCTCTTGTGCCGGTCCCAAGCCCGGGTCAATGGTGAGGGTTGTGTCAGGAATGACATCCGAAGTAAAACACTTTTGCCAAAACCATAATGCGAGTTCATCAAAGTGAAACCATACCGGATCGGTCGAGGCCCGGGTTAACAACGACCTCCACCGGTGCTGTTGACAAACAGGGTGAATTGTGCTACTGTTACTCGAAGACCCCGAGGAGAGAAACGTGTCAGGAGACAGAGGAGAAGAGGAAAGTGAAGAATGTAGGACTGAGGGTTGCAACTCTAAATGTGGGGACAATGACAGGCAAAGGTAGAGAGCTGGCTGACATGATGCAGAGAAGAAAGGTAGATGTTTTATGTGTCCAAGAGACCAAGTGGAAGGGCAGCAAGGCTCGCAGTATTGGAGCAGGGTTCAAACTGTTTTACCATGGTGTGGATAGAAAGAGAAATGGAGTAGGGGTGGTCCTGAAGGAGGAGTTGGCAAAGAATGTAGTAGAGGTGAAGAGAGTGTCAGATAGGGTGATGTGTCTGAAGGTAGAAGTAGAAGGTCTGATGCTAAACATAGTCAGTGGTTATGCTCCACAGGTTGGATGTGATGGGAGGAGAAATGTTTGTATTACATTACTGCCTATAGTCATACTACTGTTTACATTCACTGTTTACATTTATTACTACTGTTTACATTTACACTACTTTTATATCTACACCACTGCTGATACATATACAGTATTCTCTGACCAGCCTTATTTAAGGATGCCCAATGTGCCTTACTGCATATGCCACTTTGCCTCTATACCAACATCAACTACCTCATACATATACTGTGTACATTAAAGCTCCCCTGACATCATCTTTTAACTTTCCATAAAATGGCACAACATATATATATATATTAAGATTGACCTCTGATCGTTTTTGCTAAAACAATGTGAAATGAATGATTGTTGTAAATTTACATTTATTTTAAACAAAAACACTTTTAGATGTTTGAATCAGTTTGATTTCATCCATCCTGTTTGGTCCAAAAAATGCAGCTGAGATGTCTTGACTGGACACCTGTCCAGGTGTCCCTGTGATGGACTGGAAACCTGTCAATTCAAACAATAAATGATATTCACCCCAATTTTTTTTAATCATATAAATACTTTATTACTGGTACATATGTAACAAAGACCCGCTTTTCTGTTTACAACAAAATAAAAAAATATTGATGGATAAAAATACACAAATAAAAACTAGTTATGTTTTTCAGAACGTATGTTAGAATAAACATTAAAATATTTAACAGATATTTTAAAAGGGACTAATTTTTTAAACTATAAATTAATGTTGAATAATTATTAGAAACATTAACTAATATATTACCATTTCAGTGCTGTGGAAACGATTTAGATGTTGTAGAATTCCTTCTGCCTCGTCAACCTGCAGCTCACACAGCTGCTCACTTCCTGAAGTGAAAAGTCTACAAAAAACAGCATCAGGAGAAAAAAAATTATAACCTGCTGTTTCTGGTTGATCACTCGAAATAACTTTGGCTTCTCTGAAGACAAACCGCTAAAATCTAAAGTTTTAAATGGCTAAATTGGACGGATGCGTTTGTATCTTCCTCTATTGTATTCAATGTGCGCGTTCGAGCCGAGTCTACATGTGACGTCATAATCACGCGACGGGAAAATCCGTATTTACCATGTAAAAAAAACAGCGCTAATTTTAAACTATTTTGGAGAGGAATTTTCATTCATTTCACATTGTTTTAGCAAAAACGATCAGAGGTCAATCTTAATATATATATATATGTTGTGCCATTTTATGGAAAGTTAAAAGATGATGTCAGGGGAGCTTTTAGGTCAAATTATTAATCAGTTCAACATTTCTTTTCACTGCTATGCCGACGACACACAGCTTTACATCAGGACTGGAACATCATCATCATCCCTATCTCCGTCCTCACTCACTGTTCTCTCTGCCTGCCAGGAGGAAATAAAGGCATGGATGAATCAGAACTTTCTTCAATTAAACTGCTCGAAGACAGAGGCCATATTGATTGGCACCCCTCACCAGATAAAAAACATCAACTTTAACAACAATCTCCTTCTCTGGACAAGACATCCCCCTCTCCACCTCTGTTACAAATCTTGGAATAAAAATGGACTCTCATCTTACATTTGAAAATCACATTAAGCATCTGTTTAAAACTTGCTTCTTCCATCTTCGAAACATCTCCAGACTTCGCCCATCTCTGACTTTTCCTGATGCTGAGAAACTCGTCCATGCCTTTGTCTCCTCCAGGCTCGACTACTGCAACTCCCTGTTTATTGGTATCCCTGGCAAAAACCTTCAGAAACTTCAATACATTCAAAACAGTGCAGCAAGGATTCTGTTGAGAGTTCGTAAATTTGAACATATTACACCCATTCTCCATAACCTCCATTGGCTTCCTGTCACCTACAGAATTCAGTACAAAACTGCTCTCATTACCCATCAATGCTTGCACGGCACTTCACCTGACTATCTAAAGGACATTCTTGCACCATATTCATCCACCCGGTCTCTACGATCACAGAACAGTAATTTCCTTCATATTCCTCGGACCAAATTGAGGACCATGGGAGACCGGGCATTCTGTAGCCGTTTTCGCATTGGCCAGCCCTCCAAGGCCCTGCGCTGCTCTGGTTGGCCCAGAGCCAGCCCTGGCCCGCCCTCGTTTATTACGCACTGTCCGTAGAGCAAGCCTTGAAGAGGGTGTGGTGTTCTCTTGACGTGGGTGGAGTGTTCTTGCCGAAAAGCTCAAAAAGGATATGACGTCAGTTTGTCTGCGACCCATCAACAACTCAGAACATGGAGGACACGGAGCTCATGTATGTGTTGATGCTGCTGATCGAAGCGCTTCAGTTACACACTGCAGTACTGAAAGCGATATGTAAACGTCGAGAGAGATGTCGAGTCAGACGAAAAATGGCGAGGCGACGTAGATTACACTGGTACCGAAGGTTCTGCATGGCCGTACAGGAACGTGAAACAGCGAGACAGCGCCGTCGACTGGTAAGCGGTTAGCCAGCTAGCATAATTAGCTCGATGTTACTTTATTTGTTTTGAAAGTAGTTGCTATTTAGTATATCTGAATGAACACTAATGGCCCTGCACATGTGTCTAGATGTTCATCTATATTTGAACTTACTGTTAAGTCATTAGTAATGTTTTTATTTTGTTGTTGTCCGATTTAGATGATGTGCTGCCCACGGGGACCGTCTGTCTGGGCCTACGAACGCAGCTCTAACTGGTGGGACAATGTGGTACCAACATTCACCGAAAGGCAATGGATTGAAAACTTCCGTATGTCTGAGGGAAGTTTTAATTACATCTGCTCCAAATTACGTCCAGCATTGGAGCGGCAAGACTCTACATTCAGAAAGTGTGTGGGATTTAAAAAAAAGAGTAGGGATAGCTCTGTGGAAGCTAGCTACAGGATCAGAGTACAGGAGCATTGGGCATCTGTTTGTGATTTGAAATGTCCATTTTCCTATCTGTTCATTAAATGTAAACATTGTATGACAGTCTGATTTACTGTACATTAAAAGTACACAAAATGTCAGTTGTTGTTGGTTGAATACACATAAGTATTTTAAATATATAACATACTATTCGTACACTGTCATATACATGTACAGTATATATACACTATACAGTATATATACTCTATACAGTATATGTACTCAGTACAGTAGATAAACTGCATAAAGTACATATACTGTATATAGTACATATACTCAATATATACTCTGTACATTATATAAACCATTCAGTATATGAACTGCATACAGTATATACTGTATACAGTACATAAACTCTATACAGTATATAAACTGCATGCAGTATGTCAACTGCACAAAGTATATTCACAATAAATATACTGTATGCAGTATATATACTGTATGAAGTACATATACTGTATACAATACATATACAGTATGTGTACTGCATACAGTATACGTATTGTATACAGTATATGTATTGTGAATATATTGCATGCAGTTTATATACTTCATGCAGTATGTATACAGTATATGCACTGTATACAGTACATATACTGTCTATATACTCTATAAAGTATAAAAACTGCATGCAGTATGTCAACTGCATACAGTATATTCACAATACATATACTGTATACATATACAGTATATATACAGTCTGTGTACTGCAGTATACGTATTGTATACAGTATATGTATTGTGAATATATTGCATGCAGTTTATATACTTCATGCAGTATGTATACAGTATATGCACTGTATACAGTACATATACTGTCTATATACTCTATAAAGTATAAAAACTGCATGCAGTATGTCAACTGCATACAGTATATTCACAATACATATACTGTATACATATACAGTATATATACAGTCTGTGTACTGCAGTATACGTATTGTATACAGTATATGTATTGTGAATATATTGCATGCAGTTTATATACTTCATGCAGTATGTATACAGTATATGCACTGTATACAGTACATATACTGTCTATATACTCTATAAAGTATAAAAACTGCATGCAGTATGTCAACTGCATACAGTATATTCACAATACATATACTGTATACATATACAGTATATATGCAGTCTGTGTACTGCAGTATACGTACTGTATACAGTATATGTATTGTGAATATACTGCATGCAGTTTATATACTTCATGCATTATATAAACAGTATATGTACTGTATACAGTATAACTATACAGTACACTGTATGCAGTACGCATACTCTATATATACTGTATATGTACAGTATATATACTCCATACAGTATATGTATTGTGAATATACTGTATGCAGTTGACATACTGCATGCAGTATATATACTGTACATGTACTGTATACAGTACATATACTGTCTATAAAGTATAAAAACTGCATGCAGTATGTCAACTGCATACAGTATATTCACAATACATATACTGTATACAGTATATATACAGCGCGTATACAGTATATATAGAATATATGTGCTGCATACAGTATATGTGCTGTGTACAGTGTATGTACTGTGTACAGCATATATACTATACATGTATCTCCATTAAATTTATTTATGTGTGTTTGCTGTTCACAGCCATGTGCAAGTAAAGCGAAATTTTAAGGAATCACTTTATTGCAGAAGAATGATAGCGTAGACAAACAACTTAGAAGGAAGACTGTGAAATAAACAGCTTCTCCACCCAACAACCCAAAAATGCACACCCGATATTTAAAAGTATATGAAGAAGGATAAAATCTTAAAGCTTATATCAAATAATTCACTTTCTGGCAGCCAGCACATCCACAAGCTTGGCAAAGGAGTCGGCTATGCGGCTCAAGCTCCCTGAGTCTGCCTTCCAGTTCACCAACTCCTGTTGACGGATGCTGGCCTCCAGCTAACGCTCCTTCTGTCCTTCCTCTGCCAACATCTTCACCTGCCGGTCCAAGACCTCCACCTGCCGGTCATACATCTGCATCTGTTGGTCCATATGGCGGTCCCGTTGTATACGGTCCTCACGAGACTCCTCATGCATTGCCAGGATGTAGTCTGCATATGAGGTGTTGCGTGTTCGTTTCCTGAAACGCATACCTGAAAACCGGCACAGAGCATTGCACATTACACACACATTTGGAAATACTTCTGTCTATGAAGGAACAAGCTGACATGATAATAAACAAAAGCAGAAATATATATATTCGTCATATATATATATATATATATATATATATATATATATATATATATATATATATATATATTCCTTTTATTACTTTTAACACATGATTTTCTGTCAATATATTAAAATGTTTTGCTTTGCCTTTTTAAGCTTCTCCTTTTTCTTATCAATGTAATGCTGCTCGCTGAAATAAATATGCATTTGTTTTCTTAAGCATTATGTAGGACATATATTTCTACCTTTATTTAAGTATGTATTGTTTTGTGTCATTTATTAAAATGCCAAACATTGATTTATTAAATCACATACCCACATTTGGAGAACAACTAGAAAGTTGTCTACAGTTATATGTCATCCAAAAGTTATTGTTAGTTCGCTAGTTAGTTAGAAGTTCAGTCTTTATGCTAGAATTACATTTATTTTTTTGGCGGGTTATTTTCATTACATAAACAAACACTGAGCCCACCTGGCTGAGCACGTGAAGTCGAGGCTGCGGAGTCCGGAGTTGAGGCCCTCGCAGCTGAGCACACTGGTGGTGTGGTTGGTTGTGAACACAATTCACCCGTCTGCTCATCTGAGGCGGTAGAAGAGGACTCAGGAGTTTCTGCTGGCGTTGAAGACGGCATCGATTGATCTAATTTAGAAGAAAAAACACACGTTACACGAACTACGTTAGCATGTTGTGCTAGGCTAGCTAGCCTGTTGTGCTAAGAGGCTAGCTGCTGCAGCAAGCGTGGCTTAACAATAGCTAGCCAGAAAAGTAGCCACAAACCCAGCAGCCTGTACACGTTTTTGAGTTTATTTAGGAAGACATAAGATGACTAATAAACACAAGTAACAACAGCTCACCTTCCATCTCGCTCTCCAACATTTGGGTGGCTGAGTCGAGGGCCATTTGGCTACCGTTGCTGGATGGCCGTTTTCCAAAGATCTCGTCCATTTTATTGAACCAGCGCCAATCCTTCCTTCCTCTTCCACTTTTACCGTTATGGTCTTTCATGGTCCGGTAGTCTGATTTCATCTTCTTTAGCTTCTCCCGGCATTGCTTGGAGGTCCGAGTGAAGCCAGCCACAGCCATTTCCTCTGAGGCACGCTTGAACACTTTTTCATTTCGTGTGCTGCTGGAAGCTCCCTCTGCACACGCTCGTCTGCGAGGTAATTTAGGAAGAAGCTTACTTCATCATTTGACCACGGAACGCACGCAACGGGGGCTTGGGAGGTAGACATGCTGTTTTCTAAAATGGAGGTTGTTGTTAGAACGCCAGGTTAACATCAGTCGCAGTTGATGACTCAACACGTACCTAGTCCCGCCCTCTGGTCCCGCCCCTACACGCAGCAGTCCAGCCCCTGCTGCAAACAACGAATCAAATGTGAGCAGTAAATGACGTGAAACTGGGCCCGTCGGGCCGCGGTCCGATGGAACCACGGTGGAGATGGTTCCAAAACGAGGGCGGAGCCGGGGAAAAAAAGGAAAATGCGGACACGCTGAACCCGGGTTAGAGGGCGGGGCGGGGCCACCCGGGCCTTTAAGGGCTGGTCAATGCGAAAACGGCTT
>JBBPBX010034268.1:17708-32734 GCA_038048925.1 Garcialebias charrua
ACTAAAACACTGGGGCTGAAATTGAATTGAACTCCAATGATATAATGCAGCTGACCAGATTAGTCTTATTGGTGCCTGCCCAACACAAATTCCATTGAAGCCATATGAGTGGAGCTCTGTGTGTGTGTGTGTGTGTGTGTGTGTGTGTGTGTGTGTGTGAGTGAGAGCGCTGCCTCACAAACAGTGCAACGTCTTCCCTGTTTGCTATCTTTATTTCAAGACTCCAAAAGTAACCAGTCATAGAAGATGAGTAAGTGAGCTATAATACTGTAGCAATGATCTAGTCTTACTGACCACACAAAATGCTTTTATACAAGTTATATTCATCCATTCACTGATCGCTCTCTTCATAGATGGACATTTAGGATTGGGGAAGCCAGCAGTTTTCAGACAACTGCTCTTCCTCCTGTCACAGATGAGTTTTATCTCCAAAGCTCTCGAGAAGATAGTGCACAGTCCGTTCATTCTTTCTTGATAAGCATATTCTCCTTTATTATGTGAACAGCTAGTTCTGGATGTGAACAACAAACTGGTTGATCACACCGTGAGAAGGTGTTATTTATAAGACATAATTTGTTGCAGTTCCTCAGACTGAAACAAGTATTTAGGTTAAAAGATGAAACGTTTCAACACGTTTTTAATTTTTAAGTTATTTATTAGTTTTAATATGTCCAGAAGACCTGACTCAACTTTGTTGGATCATCGTTGAGGTTTTCCAAACTGGTTTTAAAACTCTCCAGTCAGCTCTTTAAAAGTATTTTATGGCATCCTTTTAACCACTGACACTGGTTAATGTGTCATCCTTGTGCTTTTAGATCTTACAGCCAAACACATTCTGCTCTCTTGTTGTGTGGGACATATTGCTTTGGAAGGGTTTAGTCAGGGGTCTGTAAACTGTGGCTCTGGAGCCACATGCAGCTCTTTGGTCCTTCTGCAGCAGCTCTTCAAGCTTCCATCTAAATCAGCATAAAACTCTATTTCATTGATTGTTTTACAAACAACAAATAACGGTGAGTTTTAGTCAGTGCTTTAAGTTGCAAAAAACAAGTGCCGGTACTCTCCCTACGTTGCGCCAACCCCTCCCCCCTCCCCAAAGATTTTGTAATTTTTTAACATGCTTCAGGTAAAAGTCATTTACTAACCTAATTTAATGAGGACATAAATAGGAAAGATTGTGTCAACCAAAAAATCAACAACCAACAACAGCAGCAAGTCAAATACAGCAGAACATTTTGCTAACAATGCGCTGCTCCGAGTCAACAGATGCATTTAAAAACTTAAGACTTATCTCTTCAGACAGGCTTTTGGTTAATTTTGTACATTGATTTTAGAGTTTGTTATGTTTTACCTTTCTGTATAGTACTTCTGTGATTTTATGATTTTATTTTTCCTTTTGTAAAGCACTATGTGACTCTCATGTCTGTGAAATGTGCTATATAAATAAAACTTACTTACAGTAAAAACTCATTTCTTAAATATGCTGGTGAAGATGTTTTGCCAGAAATTTTGAATAAAGTAGATGCCATTTCCTGCATTCTTGTGTATTTTAACAAGTTGTTAAACATCTATGTTTACCTACATGTAAACATGATTCACTAACTATTTTAGAGACATCTAACAAAATAAAGTCAGGTCCTGTGGACAGATTAAAAAATTGTTTAAATTATTATTGATCATGAATCAGGATATTTTAGAGACACCTCATTCAACTAGTTCATATAGACATCATCCTGTTTTTAAACTCACTCCTGTGGCTAAGATAATTAAATTAATGTGATACTTTATCTCAGTGACTTTAGAGGTGCAATTGACTGTTATTTTGTTAATTTTTATTTAGTTTTATTTGTAACACAACATGCCATTTTACTAAACAATGGTTACACTCCACTGCATGTATAAAAATATTAACTTTACCCAATGAACAAGTGACATGTTCTACTTCCGCCTCCCTCGCGCTCTGACGCGCTGCTGCAGTTTTTTTTTTTTACAGAGTTCGCTGTCGTCTCCTCCCCCTGTCTATCCTGAGGTTGTGATTGGCCAAAATGACGCGCTCCACCAAAGATGTTTTATTGTCGACAGATGCATTGCTGTTTCTTGAAATCCAGTCAGGGGGAAATGATGCCGTCCATAGACATTATATATAGGTAATTCTATATATGATATCTATGATGCCGTCTGCCACGGGTCTTTCAAGTGGAGAAGATGAAAATAAGTTCCGGAATGCACCGTATAAAAAAAAAGTCCCGGTACTGTCAGGGTTAAATTTTAGAAGTGGTGGAACTGCGTTCCTGTGCGTTCCTGCCCACTTAAAGCACTGGTTTTAGTAGTTTTCTTTTCATTTCTTTTGCAAATATGTGAACACTGGAACTACTACAAGGAGTGAAATCTTATTAAAATAAACAGTTTTTCATTCCACCTTTATTTAGTCAGGTTAATCTCATTGAGCCTCGAGGACTCATTTACAAAAGACCTGTCTACAAACTAAAGAATGATGACAACAGCAACAGTTGAGTTTCCTTATACAATAAACAATAGACAAACTTTTTTTTTTTTTTTTACAAATTAAAACAAAGTAGCAAAACATTATAAGGCAGATGTAGAAAATAAAAAAACAGGAACATGTCTGCATTGGTTCCTGCCAGGATTCCAACAGATTCTGAAAACCATCCAGAGAGGTCAGGGCCGAGAGCTTCAGATCTTTTTGTAAGATATTCCATGAAACAGGAGCAGAGTAGGAGAAGGCCCTTTTTCCAAGTTCAGTCCTCACTGACGGAACACTGCAGGTAATCATGTCCTGAGAGCGCACGCTGTAGCTGCACTCACACAGAGACATGTAGGAGGAGATGTATGAGGGCAGCAGACCAAGAAGTGATTTAAAGATGAAAATGTACCAGTGGAAGAGTCTGTGTGAAGTTAATGATGTCCAGTTAACCAGTGAATACAGGGTGCAGTGGTGGGTACGATAATCACAGCCAGTTATGAATCTTAGTGCACCATGATAGACAACATCTACTGTGATAGACAACATCTACTGTGATAGACAACATCTACTGTGATAGACAACATCTACTGTGATAGACGACATCTACTGTGTTGTACCAGTTATGAATCTTAGTGCACCATGATGATGATTTCTAGCCCCCTCAAAGGGGGCTGGAAAGCGCTATATAAGTAAGCTCCATTTACCATTTATCATATGATAGACAGCATCCAACATCTGCAGGGTGCTTGTAGGAGCATTCATGTAGAGAATGTCCCCGTAATCAATGGAGGGAAGGAAAGTTACAGATACAAGATGTTTCCTAGCATTCAGTGTTAGACATGATCTGTTTCTGGAAAAGAAAACCAGTTTAACTTTCAGTTTCTTTACTATGTGCTATAAATGTGCTATATAAATAAAGCTTACTTACTTACTTACTAGGTTTTCCACGTGGAGTTTGAAAGAGAGATGCGAATCAACCAGGATACCCAAATATGTATAGGAATCAACAAACTCCATAGGGACACCATTTGAGGATTAAAATCGGAGGAAGAACTGCTGGGACCGACTTCCTGTGGGAAAAAAACATCCCTTTTGTTTTATCAGCATTTAGGACAAGTTTGAGACGGAACAAATCTGACTGGATGATGTCAAAAGCAGATTGCAAAAGCTGGAAAATCTTAGCAACTGTTTTAGCGCGACAATAAACAACTGTATCATCAGCATAGAAATGTAAGGATGCATCAGGGATGCTCTGACCTACATTACCTATGTAGATTGTAAAGAGGGTTGGTCCTAAGACTGAGCCTTGTGGTACACCATTTTAACTGTTAAATAACTGGAAGAGGTACCATTATGTTGAACACATTGCCTCAGATCGGAAAAATAATTAGAAAACCAACCAATGGTGTGATCTGAGAAACCGATTTCTGAGAGCTTATGACACAAGATGTTATGATCCACAGTGTCAGAAGCTTCAAGCCTGGTTTATATCTCTCGTCTCACGTCTTTTACCCGCAGAGTGCCCAGCGATGACGCAATTGCGTGTGTGTCACCGACCGCATTGAGTGTTTATACTTGGAAAGACGTGGGGGATACATTATAATAAATCCCTCCCTCTTCCCTCCCACTGCATACGTCGGCGAGTTTCTCTCCTCGGGGGGGTCTAGCCAGGATTTTATGAGGGGCGGTTCGTTTAAAAGAAATGTGGACCTTGAAAGATAAACACGCCTCAGTGGTTCACTGGGAACGCGTCGGTTTACCACTCCAAACCGTATCTAGACTCGGGTTCGATTCCCACTTCGTTTAACTTTTTTTATTATTATTAAATTTATTAATTTCAAATTGTAAAAACACAAGAAAATTATTTACAAAACCACATTATAAAACAAAACAATACATGAAATGAAAGGAGGCAGAAGAAGAAAAAAATCTTATTATTTCTGCCCCTTCTTCAAACAAAATTAACAATCAACTCAAATAGCAATCACATATATAAAAAAATATAAGATATTAAATGATTTCTCACACAAAACCATAAATATTAATTTGCATATAAACCAATTCATGAATATTTGTTCAGAAATTTTGTTTTAATCATTTTCTTAAATACAGTATAGATATTGACTTTGCAATTTTAATAGCAAGTTCCAAACAATTCCACAGTCCAATTCCCTGTACTAAAGTTGACCTACTCTTTAAACTAGTTCTGTATTGTGGCATAACAAATATATATGTTCCCTTGAGGTTTTAATTACTAGTCCTTTTTACAAAAAGCCTTTGGATGTTTGAGGGTAATGAGAAATTCTGAGCTTTGAACAATAATAAAAGAATATTACTGTATAGTCAACCAAATCATAAAACTTTGGCAATTTCAATTTGTAAAACAAAACATTTGATGGATGGCAGTAATGTTTTCTTGCAATAATTCTTATGGCTCTCTACTGTAAAATAAAAATAGGCTTAGTTACAGTTTTGCACGCTGTACCCCAAATATCTATACAGTAAATTAAGTGCGGGAGTATAACCGTATTATATAACAAAAAAAAAGTCAACCAAGTGAGAATCGAACCCAAGTCTAGATAAGGTTTGGAGTGGCAACGCGACACGTTTCCAGTGGACCACCGAGGCGTGTTGCTTGACAGCAGAGTTTTCTTTGTTTTAAAAGCTGCGCGCATGCGCGATCCTCTTCCTTTTGTCAACTTTACACGCGCATGCTTTTGTGTGCGCGCGTGTTCGTAAATATACATATATAAATATATATGTATTGGTATGTGTGTGTGTGTGTTGGGTGCAATGCGCAAAGTGCAGAGACGCGCGGTTTGCGTGTGCGCGCATGCGCACAGACAAGTTTCTCTTCAAAACCATAGACATTATATTTAGGGTATCCATGTTCAAAACTATCCATGTCTGTCAAAGCAAAAACAAAAAACGCCCACAAACTTTGAACCAATCACACACTGCGAGCCGCATCGTCGGCGTCTCGTAGTTCTTACAGGGGGCCATGTACAAGACAGCTGTCACCGGGGGATCGCAGCGAGAGTGCAGACGGAAGTTGCACAACTTTTTTTCACTCAACGGGGGGTAAAAGACGTGAGACAAGAAGTATAAACCAGCCTTTAGACAGGTCTAAGAAAAGTGCAGCACAATAATTCTTAGCATCCAATGCTTGCTTCAACAACGTCATTAAGAACCTTTAGAGAAGCAGTTGTTGTGCTGTGTTGTTTCATGAAACCAGATTGACTGAGAGGTAAGATGTTAAATGAGTCCAGATAATTTTTGATTTGAGAGTTTATCACTTTTTCTAGAACCTTGACTAAAATGCAGAGTTTAGAGATCGGTCGATAGTTGTTCAGTGAGGTGGGGTCACCTCCTTTCAGCAAAGGAAGAACAAATGCTGTTTTCCAAGCATCCGGAATGGTGTTTTGGCTTATGGACAGATTAAAGATGTGGGTCACAGGGACTGTGATGATATGAGCAGCCAGCCTTAAGAAATAAGGTGGAAGTTCAACTGGACCAGTAGATTTTTTAGGATCAAGATATTTAAACAGTTTATTTACCTCACTGACTGAGAACGGAGAAAAAAGAGAAGGTGTGATTAACCGATGGTTGACTTGTAGGAGGGATTTGATTTGTAGAAGTTTGGTTATTAGATGAAGTGGCTGATTTTCCATTTGTAACTGTGTCAAATAATGAACTAGAAGCAACAAAATGTTTGTTGAAACAGTTCAGGATCTCGTGCTCATTTGACACAGGAACAGGGATAACGAGAAGTTGTGATGGGAGGTCAGATGATTGGGGGATGCCTGAGAGAGATTTGATGGTTTTCTAGAATTTTTTTGGGTCGTTTAGATTTTTGGAGGTCTGAGATAAGAAATAGTTACGTTTTGCAGCTTTGATGGCAGATGTGCATGTATTCCTCAGCTGCTGAAAATTCAACCAATCAGTGTCTGATCCCGATTTTCTCACTGCAGCCCAAAGATGGTCTCTCTTGTGCAGGAGGTCAGCTAGTTCAGGAGTAAACCAGGGGCTGTCACGTCCTTTTATCCTGAACTGTCGGAAAGGAGCGTGTTTGTTCACAAAGTAAATGAAGCTATTATGAAAATAGTTCCAAGCGGTGTTCACGTCGTTGATTAATAGAATATGTTGCCAATCAAAGTGGGATAGATCCCAGAGGAATGACTGTTCACAGAAACGTTTCAAATCCCTTTTTTGAATTATTCTGGGTTTAGAAGGTGGAGGTTTAATAGATCTAAGAGCTGCTATCATGGAATGATCACTCAAAATGTTAGCAAATACACTTGTACCAGGAAATTTGTGAGTTGTATTTGTTAGAAACGGGTCTAAGATGGAAGATTTTTCAGGACAATTTTTGTTTGGTCTAGTGGGATAGTTAATGAGTTGGGTTGGATTGAGAGATAGGCAACATTCCTTGAATTTATCACAGAGGGGGGTTGACTTATCCCAATCAATGTTGAAATCTCCTGCCACAAAAATCTCATTGTATTTTAAATTTCCTATGAATTCTGTCAGGGAGGACAGAGCCTTAGGTGTTGCGGATGCGGAGGGGTTACTTGGGTTACTAAATATGCTGATGACACTGCCCCTGTAAGCCTTTTAAACGACAAGGAAGAAGAGCACGGACCAGTTCTGGACTTCTTCGTTAATTGGTGCAAAAAAATCGAAATTGGTTCTGAACACAAACAAAACAAAATAAATGACTATTGACTTCAGGAAGCTTCAGTCATTCTCTCCAACAACCATCAATGGAGAGAAGATTGAAACTGTCTCGTGCTACAAGTACCTGGGTGTGGTTCTGGACTGTCACTTAAAGTGGGACTCATGGGCTGACCTTATTTGCACTAAGGCTCAGCAGAGGATGTATTTTTTAAAGAAACTGGGTACTTTTAGAGTCAATAACTCAATGCTTTTAATGTTTTATTCTGCTTTTATTGAAGGTATTTTAACGTTTTGTAACATCTGTTGGTTTGGCAATGCTACAGAGGCTCAGAAGAAATCCTTGAGAAGTATAGTAACTACAGCCAGCAAACTGTTAGGGACCACTCTGCCAAGTATGGAAAAGATATACATGGACAGAGTTATGAGGAAGGCAAACAAGATTATAGCAGACGACACACATCCCCTAAGATCTTCATTTGAGTTGCTTCCTTCAGGGCGAAGGTATGGCCTTCCTTTATTCTCAAGAAACAGAACAAAATTTTCTTTCATACCACAAGCAATTAAATCATTAAATAATACTAAGGTATCATGAATTACTGAGCTGAAACATCTTTGCTGTAATGATGGATGATGATGTCATGTATGTATGTATAAGTATGTCCTTTATGTCAATGCCTGCTGACAAATGTTGCAAATTAATTTCCCTACGGGGACAAATAAATCTATATCTATCTATCTATATCTATCTATCTATATCTATCTATCTATATCTATCTATCTATATCTATCTATCTATCTATCTATTTAGCACTTTGAGATTTGTATTAATGAAAAGTGCATTATAAATGGAATTCATTATTATTATTATTATTATTATCTACTTTACCAGAGCAAAATCATCAAAATCAGAGCAAACCAGCCACTAGGGAGCACAAGCCAGTGTATCTCTTGTGCTGGTCCCAAGCCCAAGTAAATGGTAAGGGTTGTGTCAGGAATGGCATCCGATGTAAAACACTTTTGCCAAAACCATAATGCGAGTTCATCAAAGTGAAACCATACCAGATCGGTCGAGGCCCGGGTTAACAACGATCGTCACCGGTGCTGTTTACAAACAGGGTGCAGTCAGAAATTGTGCTACTGTTAGTCGAAGACCACAATGATGGAAACGTGTCTGGAGACAGAGGGAGAAGAGGAAAGTGAAGAATGTAGGACTGAGGGTTGCAACTCTAAATGTGGGAACAATGACAGACAAAGGTAGAGAGCAGGCTGACATGATGCAGAGAAGAAAGGTAATAATAATAATTATAATAATAATGAATTCAATTTATAACACACTTTTCATTATGTGGATAGAAAGAGAAATGGAGTAGGGGTGGTCCTGAAGGAGGAGTTGGCAAAGAATGTAGTCGAGGTGAAGAGATTGTCAGATAGGGTGATGTGTCTGGAGGTAGAAGTAGAAGGTCTGATGCTAATCATCAGTGGTTATGCTCCACAGGTTGGATGTGATGGGGAGGAGAAAGATACATTTTGGAAAGATCTGGATGAAGTGATAGAGAGTATTCCCAGGGAGGAAAGAGTGGTGATTGGAGCAGACCTGAATGGACATGTTGGTGAAGGAAACAGAGGATGAGGAAGTGATGGGTAGGTTTGGTGTCAAGGAAAGAAACCAGGAAAGAAGATGGTGGTGGATTTTACCAAGAGAATGGAAATGGCTATAGTCATGTACTTATGGGGCGGCCGTGGTGTAGTGGTAATGGCAGTCGACCCCTGATCGGAAGGTTGGAGGTTCGAATCCCGCATCCGCCCACCATGTGTCGTTGTGTCCCTGGGCAAGACACTTAACCCCGAGTTGCTCCCAGTAGGTCTGGATGGCGCCTTGCAAGGCAGGCTACCACTACCGGTGTATGAATGTCTGAATGAATGGGTGGATGGCTGGTATTGTAAAGTGCTTTGGGGCTCCTCACAGGGGGCTGGAAAGCGCTATATAAATAAGCTCCATTTACCATTTACCATTTATTTCCAAAATAGGGAGGAACATAGAATGACCTATAAGAGTGGAGGAAGGAGTACGCAGGTCGACCACATTCTGTGTAGAAGAGGAAACCTGAGGGAGATTGGAGACTGTAAGGTTGTGACAGGGGAGAGCGTGGCCAGACAGCATCGGCTCCTAGTGATGGACGGTCTCCTGCCCGGCCACCTGAACTGGTTCCTAGTGATGGATGGTCTCCCAGCCGCCCACCTGACCTGCTAATGTTTTCTTGTGTTTAGGTAGGGTAGGGTACTGTAGAGATGGCACCCTCTGCTGGTCAGTGCTCATCCCTACACCTTCTGGTTTCCCTGTCATCGCGTCCAGGCGTTTGTGATTTTGTTTAATTACTGTATGTGCGTATATAAGTCAGTGTCCTTGTGTTGTTCCTTGTCGGGTCGTCGTCTGTGTTCCCCTGGCATCCCTGTATCCTAGTTCCATGGTTTTCCTCACTCCTAGATTTTGTAAGTAGCTGCCTCATCAGCCTCTTTATTTTGTATCATTAAAGTTTTTATTTTATTTTAACTCCTTGTCTCGCTGAGTTCTGCCTGCCTGCACTACTGGGTTCAGCTCGCCAAGCGCACCGATCCTGACAGTATATTGGTAGAAGGATGTTAGAAATGCAGCTACCAGAAAAAAGACAAAGTGTAAGGCCAAAGAGGAGATATACATTATGGATGCAGTTAGAGAGGACATGGAGGTAGTTGGAGTGAGGACAGAGGATGCAGAGACAGAGTGAGGTGGAGGAGGACGACTCGCTGTGACGACCCCTGAAAAGGGAAAAGCCAAAAGAAGAAGAAGACTTTACCAGAACAAAATCATAAACTCATTAAATGTGGATTATTGAACATCAGATCCCTTTCCTCTGAATCCCTGTTAGTTAGTGAACTGATAACTGATCATCATATTGATTTATTCTGTCTGAAAGAAACATGGCTACAACAGGAGGATTTTGTTAGTATAAATGAATCCCTCTTGTTAATTATTTTAAATTTAATGTTCCTTGAACAACTGGTCGAGGTGGAGGAGTAGCTTCTATTTTTCAGTCAGGATTATTGATTAATGCAAACCAGTTATTAGTTATGATTCTTTTGAATCACTGTCCCTCAGTCTTACTCATCCAAAATGGAAATCAGAAAAGCCACTTTTACTAGTTGTTATAAATTGTCCACCAGGCGCTTTTTCTCAGTTTTTGTCCGAATTCTCAGAATTCTTAACTGACTTACTACTAAATACTGATAAAGTCACAATCATGGGTGATTTCAATATTCATGTAGACGTTGAAAGTGATAGGTTAAGCATAGTCTTTAATAATTTAATAGTCATTTGATTTTACCCAAAACGTCCGAAACTCTACTCATTCTCATCATCACACTCTTGACTCAGTTCTGACCTATGGCATAGAGATTAAGGACTTAGTAATAGTTCATCAAAATCCTGTTCTTTCACCATTTTTTAATAACCTTTGAGTTTACATTAATGACTACACAGTCACTGAGAGTAAATGTAATCTTAGCAGGTGCTTAGAAAACGCTGTAACTAAATTTAAACCATCTCTTCCATCAATGTTTTCCTCTGTCTTGCAGAGCAATGCATCAGAGAATAGTAACTTAGATCATCTAGTTGATCATATTACAACTTCGATGCAAACTTTACTTGATAAAACTGCTCCACTGAAAAAGAAAGTAATCAATCAGAGGAAACTGGCTCCTTGGTTAAATTCTGAGTTACTTACTTTAAAGCAGGCATCTAGAAACTAGGAGAGAAAATGGTGCTCTACTAATGTTGAATAATTTTATTTAACTTGGAAAGATATTCTGCTAACATATGAGAAAGCTCTCCGTAAAGCTAGAACTTTATATTATTTTTTCATTTTTTCATTTATTCATTCATTCATTTTAAAATACAAAAAAAATTTTACAATAAAAAACACAATTAATACACAAATCAAAATGAAAAGAATGGTAAATGGTAAATGGAGCTTATTTATATAGCGCTTTCCAGCCCCCTGTGAGGAGCCCCAAAGCGCTTTACAATACCAGCCATCCACCCATTCATTCATACACCGGTAGTGGTAGCCTGCCTTGCAAGGCGCCATCCAGACCTACCGGGAGCAACTCGGGGTTAAGTGTCTTGCCCAAGGACACAACGACACATGGTGGGCGGATGCGGGATTCGAACCTCCAACCTTCCGATCAGGGGTCGACTGCCATTACCACTACACCACGGCCGCCCCAAAAGAAGCAGAAGAAGAATAAATCGTATAATGTCTGCTCCTTTTTTTCCTCAAAATATTTAAAACAAAACATAATATAAAATAAAAGCAATACAAAAAAAAATATGTCAGCTCAAACAGCAGTTTCTTTAAATTAAATTATACATGATCATATATTTTCAAAAAACTAGTTTTAACACTTCTCTTAAATATACACAGATATCTGATTTTTTAAAAGTCATCCTCTAAACCATTCCATAAACTTATACCCTGGATTGAAGTACCGTACATCTCTCCTTCAAATAGGTTCGAAACGTGGCTTCATAAACAGTTCTATCAGTTTGTTTTGTTGAAACCAATGTTGTATTCTTTCAAATTCTGTCTGTACTATGTTCAACATTGTTTTTATATATTTTCCTGAATAAAAAAAATGTTGTATCATCAGCAAATAAAATACATCCAAAAAGTTCTGATACATTAACTAAGTCATTCACATATAAAGTAAACAACTTAGGTCCTAGTATGGAGCCTTGAGGGACTCCACATGTAATATTACCAAATTTAGATCTTACACCATTCATTTCTACAAACTGTTTCCTATTATTCAATTATTATGATCTTGTATTGAACGCCTTTTTTGATTTATTATTCAAGTACTGTAGCTAGATACCCATTGAAGTGCATGACCTCTCAGGCCGTATCTACTTAGCTTTTCTAGAAGAATACTGTGATCAATGGTGTTAAATGCCTTCTTTAAATCTACATAAACACTGACACAATGTTGGTGTCGATCAATTGCAGTTGTTATGTGTTCTGTGAATTCCATAATAGCCATTAGGCGTGTTTCCATCAAGGTTTCTAGGTGCGCATTATGAAGCATCGCATCAGAAAAGCTAAATGGAAACGGCATAATTCGAGTTAACTTCCTCTAAGTCGCTCTAAAGTTTATACGCTCGCTTGAGGTAGTTTTTGGGGAGTCGATTCAGAGCTGAGTCGGCTAAACGACAGATGGAAACAGATTAGCCGACTCAGTTCTGCCGCAGCGAACATTCACGTCACGTGACTGATCAGCTGTTTCCGCTCCGGACAACATGTAACATCGCTAAAACTAGTTGGCATGACAGAATAAATACAACTTGCCCGATAGCAACACATACCTGAAATATTCTCTCCATTTTGCCGAGATGTCTGTTTTCAAACGCTACTTCCTGTTTACTGTGGAAGTGCGTAACGCTGACGTCTGACGTATGGCGCTGACGTGTGACGTAATGACGCTGACGTCTGACGTAGAGACGCTTTGCGTGGCATTGCAGATGCGCTTCAAGCCAGTTAATGGAAACACTTCTGATCCTCATAATTTTAATTTACATTTTAGCGAAATTTTCTAAAATTCGCTCAAAAATCGAATTTAAATTGGATGGAAACATAGCTATTGATGTGGAACTGTTAGCTCTGAACCCATACTGACTGCTACTTAAGACACATATTACTCATCTTTACTAGATGAGAATAAAAATAACCCTAGGTTTATGTTTAGTACTATTCATAGAGTAATTAGCCAGCAACCGGCTGAATGTCAGTGATGAATGTAAATACTTGGGGCACTATGTGACTGCAGACATGTCAGATGAGAGACATTTACAGACAAACATTTCTTTGCTTTCTGAAAATCTTCTTGGGCATCTCCGAGATTGAAAGGCGCAGGGAGCACGGTGCATATAGTCCGGTATGTTTGACAGGTGAGGAGGTAGTCTTGATGAAGAATTACTAAAACTAGAAACTGGCAACGTAACATGTCCGAGGTTGAGAAGAGTTGTGCGGTCGTAGACGAGCAGAGCAGAGGCATCAAAGTAAAAAATACCAAAAAGCAAACAGAGAAAAACAAGCAGAGCAAACGTGGCAGGCGGCTGGCCGTAACTGCCGCAATCACTGACAGTTATTATGCTTGAAAAACAAACAGTACGATCAGATCAGTAGCAACATGAAACAGATCAGCAGCAACATGAAACAGATCAGCAGCAACATGAAACAGATCAGCAGCAACATGAAACAGATCAGCAGCAACATGAAACAGATCAGCAGCAACATGAAACAGATCAGCAGCAACATGAAACAGATCAGCAGCAACATGAAACAGATCAGCAGCAACATGAAACAGATCAGCAGCAACATGAAACAGATCAGCAGCAACATGAAACAGATCAGCAGCAACATGAAACAGATCAGCAGCAACATGAAACAGATCAGCAGCAACATGAAACAGATCAGCAGCAACATGAAACAGATCAGCAGCAACATGAAACAGATCAGCAGCAACATGAAACAGATCAGCAGCAACATGAAACAGATCAGCAGCAACATGAAACAGATCAGCAGCAACATGAAACAGATCAGCAGCAACATGAAACAGATCAGCAGCAACATGAAACAGATCAGCAGCAACATGAAACAGATCAGCAGCAACATGAAACAGATCAGCAGCAACATGAAACAGATCAGCAGCAACATGAAACAGATCAGCAGCAACATGAAACAGATCAGCAGCAACATGAAACAGATCAGCAGCAACATGAAACAGATCAGCAGCAACATGAAACAGATCAGCAGCAACATGAAACAGATCAGCAGCAACATGAAACAGATCAGCAGCAACATGAAACAGATCAGCAGCAACATGAAACAGATCAGCAGCAACATGAAACAGATCAGCAGCAACATGAAACAGATCAGCAGCAACATGAAACAGATCAGCAGCAACATGAAACAGATCAGCAGCAACATGAAACAGATCAGCAGCAACATGAAACAGATCAGCAGCAACATGAAACAGATCAGCAGCAACATGAAACAGATCAGCAGCAACATGAAACAGATCAGCAGCAACATGAAACAGATCAGCAGCAACATGAAACAGATCAGCAGCAACATGAAACAGATCAGCAGCAACATGAAACAGATCAGCAGCAACATGAAACAGATCAGCAGCAACATGAAACAGATCAGCAGCAACATGAAACAGATCAGCAGCAACATGAAACAGATCAGCAGCAACATGAAACAGATCAGCAGCAACATGAAACAGATCAGCAGCAACATGAAACAGATCAGCAGCAACATGAAACAGATCAGCAGCAACATGAAACAGATCAGCAGCAACATGAAACAGATCAGCAGCAACATGAAACAGATCAGCAGCAACATGAAACAGATCAGCAGCAACATGAAACAGATCAGCAGCAACATGAAACAGATCAGCAGCAACATGAAACAGATCAGCAGCAACATGAAACAGATCAGCAGCAACATGAAACAGATCAGCAGCAACATGAAACAGATCAGCAGCAACATGAAACAGATCAGCAGCAACATGAAACAGATCAGCAGCAACATGAAACAGATCAGCAGCAACATGAAACAGATCAGCAGCAACATGAAACAGATCAGCAGCAACATGAAACAGATCAGCAGCAACATGAAACAGATCAGCAGCAACATGAAACAGATCAGCAGCAACATGAAACAGATCAGCAGCAACATGAAACAGATCAGCAGCAACATGAAACAGATCAGCAGCAACATGAAACAGATCAGCAGCAACATGAAACAGATCAGCAGCAACATGAAAC
>JBBPBX010034269.1:6489-29754 GCA_038048925.1 Garcialebias charrua
ATATATGTTAAGGTGCAATAGGACCTTTAATATTAGGAATATTTAAGAGAACCGGTACTCAAAAAAAAATTAGCTTGATTCTATTTATATTATGAACTTGTATTACTAAAATATTGATAACAGAATATGATAGAAGTGGTCCAAAAATTGAAAAGTGGAAGCAGAACACTCCCATTCTCTCTTCACAACGATGCCTCAAATAAGGTGAAGATGAACCATGTTTTATTAATGATAGTTATTTACAAATGGATACACCTGATCTATACAAATAAAAACATTTTCAAACTTACCCTGATGCATGCTCAATAATCCAGGTTGAAAAATCTAAAAAAGCTAAGTCTGGTCCTCTGGACATTCATAAACAAAAAAAAGCAAAAAAATTGTAGAAACGTTTCGTTTTTCGTCCGAAAGACTTCCTCAGTCTGAGATGCTGTGTTCAGCTCAGTCTTATGAATAGCACCCTCTCACAGTGGATCAACCAGTTGGCTGATGACAGCCGAAACCAGCTGCTCACATGATCAAGGAGGACTATCCGCCTAACGATGGATCGTTAGCACCCTGATGGTTGCTTGCTATTCACAGAGGGCTGAGTGATACTAGCAATAACATCATTGTAAGAGGGGGACAGTTGAACCTGGAGGCCTCCACCCCCTTTTAAACCTAAGTCTTATATTTCCGCCTGGCATTTTTTACTTGTTTTTCACTAGAAAATAGGAAGAAAATGTACTATGACCAAGTGCTTCAGCATATTTGTTCAGAATATTTAGAACTTATCAATATCTGGCATTATTTTACATTATACTTGTTAAAAAATAACTATAAAACTGTTTGAAAATCACATTAAGCATCTGTTTAAAACCTGCTTCTTCCATCTTCGAAACATCTCCAGACTTCGCCCTTCTCTGACTTTTCCTGATGCTGAGAAACTCGTCCATGCCTTTGTCTCCTCCAGGCTCGACTACTGCAACTCCCTGTTTATTGGTATCCCTGGCAAAAACCTTCAGAAACTTCAATACATTCAAAACAGTGCAGCAAGGATTCTGTTGAGAGTTCGTAAATTTGAACATATTACACCCATTCTCCATAACCTCCATTGGCTTCCTGTCACCTACAGAATTCAGTACAAAACTGCTCTCATTACCCATCAATGCTTGCACGGCACTTCACCTGACTATCTAAAGGACATTCTTGCACCATATTCATCCACCCGGTCTCTACGATCACAGAACAGTAATTTCCTTCATATTCCTCGGACCAAGTTGAGGACCATGGGAGACCGAGCATTCTGTGTGGCTGCCCCCCGCCTGTGGAACTCCCTCCCTGACGACCTGAGAGCTCCACAGTCACTGGTTGACTTTAAAAGCAGCATAAAGACCTTTCTTTTTAAGCAAGCCTATTCTGCCTCCACATGATTTTATCTTTGATCTTAGCTGATATCATTATTGATTTTACTTGATTTTATCACTTGTTTTATTTTATTTATTTTTTAAGCAAGCCTAATCTGCATCCACATGATTTTATCTTTGATCTTAGTCGATATTATTATTGATTTTATTTGATTTTATCACTTGTTTTATTTTGATCTTTGCTTTATTACACTTTGTAGCACTTTGAGATTTTTATTAATGAAAAGTGCATTATAAATGGAATTCATTATTATTATTATTATTATTAACATCAAGAAAAAACAAAAAGCTAAATTAGATTTTAGAGATTTTATGCAAATAAAACACTGCATTTGAACACGAAGTACAGATTTTCCATCACAAATTAACAATTTCAACACTATAGAACATATTTACAATGTTTTTTATTCTCACTTATTTTTACAAGTAAGAAACAGACTAAGAATTCAAACCATTTACAGGCTATTTTCCCCTTCCTACATTTCTTCTTATTATCTTCTACACAAAGTACAAACTGATGAATACTGTATTATAATATCTTATAGACTTGATATAGGCCTACTACTGTATACCAAAAACAAAATAAAATATAAAATAAAACTATAAATAGCTACATCCTATTATGTGTACCCAGTAAAAACTATTCTCCATGAAGTAACAATATGTTTTTGGCTCTTTTGTTTGAGCCTGAATGAGGCATTCATTCAGAAATAAAATTCAAAAAGTTATTCAATTGATCAAATGTTACCTTTCTTCAGAAGAACAAAAATAAACTCCTTCTCCAAATTCAAAGCCATCCAGGAATCTCCTTGGTGTCTTTTTATTCCTTGAAGGACATTTGTTTGACATATTTTTGTGCTGATTCTCTGCTCTGTCACTCATATTTGCCTCTCTGCACTCTTCGTGAGGGAGACTCGCAGTCACGGACTTCCTGTAGCTGCGGGAAGGCGATTACTGTAATACCACTAAACCAACCTGAAAGCGCACTTTATTTTCTTTCAAACACCATTTGAATTTTTCTGATAGCGCAAACCCTTGCAGAGTCACAGTAAGGCAAAGTTAGCTTGTGGAAAACGTGTCGCCGGCGACATGTTAGGTCTAGAAGGGTTTTAATGGTGGGCGGTTTCTTTTCACAAAGATGGCCTCCTTTACTCCTCTCTCAAACCATCATTCCTCTCTATCAAGGATGTGAACATCTTCATCCCTGAAAGAGTGACCGCTGGCCTGGAGATGAGGGTAGACCGCAAAGTCCTGACCTGATGATGTTGATCTTCTGTGTTGGGCCATCCTTTTGGCCAGTGGCTGTTTAGTTTCCCCGATCACAGCCCTCCTGACACTGAACAGCATACACAATATTACTCTGTTTGTGCCGGGGGACTGGATCTTTGGGATGAACCAGTCTTTGCCGTAATGTATTTTGGGGTTTAAAAGCCACTGGGACGTTGTGTTTAGAAAATAAACGTCTCAATGTCTCTGAAACTCCCGCAACATACGGAATGACCACTGGTCTGGGTCTGGGTTCCTTCTTTTCACCTGATGGTTGGCTGGAGTCCTGTTTGGGTTTCTTCTCTGCTTTCAGGAAGGCCCAGTTAGGATATCCACATTTCTCTAGAGCCTGTTTTGTGTGTGATTTCTCCTTCTGTCTGGCTCCTGCGTTAGTGGGGACGCTGTCTGCTCTGTGATACAGAGTCCTGATGACTCCTAACTTGTGCTCCAGAGGGTGATGGGAGTCAAACTGTAAATACTGGTCTGTGTGGGTGGGTTTGCGGTACACCTCAGTTTGCAAATTTCCTCTATCAGAAACTGAGACCTCACAGTCCAAGAAAGCCAACCTGCCATTTTGTACATCTTCTCGTGTAAACTTGATATATTTATCCACAGAGTTGATGTGATCAGTGAAATGTTGGACTTCCTGAGATTTAATTTTATCCAGTAGTGGGATGAATGGTAAAACTACAGGAGCAAAGGGTGACAGGCACTACTGGGATGAATGGTGAGAGGAGTAAAGGAGGCCATCTTTGTGAAAAGAAACCGCCCATCATTAAACAGGGGTGGAGGCCTCCGGGTTCAACTGTCCCCTTCCTACAATGCTGTTATTGCTAGTATCACTCAGCCCTCTGTGAATAGCAAACAACCATCAGGGTGCTAATGATCCATCGTCAGGCTGATGGTCCTCCTTGATCATGTGAGCAGCTGGTTTCGGCTGTCATCAGCCAACTGGTTGATCCACTGTGAGAGGGTGCTATTTATAAGACTGAGCTGAATACAGTACAGCTTCTCAGACTGAAGAAGTCTTTCGGACGAAAGATGAAATGTTTCTACATTTTTGTTTTGTTTTGTTTTGTTTTATTTTTTGAATGTCCAGAGGACCAGACTTAGCTTTTTTTGTTTTTTTCTACCTGGATTATTGAGCATGCATCAAGAGAATAAAAACTTTTAAGTTCAAGATGCTTACACTGCGGCAGGTTCTCCAGTCTGTGGGACCAGGAGACTACGCATGTACAGTGGATTTGAAAGATTTCCATGTAGGCGTGTGGAGGAAACAGAAAATTCCTCCGTTTTGCTTTCAAGGGAAACACTTATGAATTCAAAGCATTACCCTTCGGTTTAAAGACGACTCCTCGTACATTTACTAAATGTCTGGACGCAACCCTGACCCCTCTTATGATTCAAGGACTCAAGGTTATGAACTACCTGGATGACCTCCTGATTCTGACTGGAAGCAGAATACAGGCCCAGTCACACTCCTACAGGGTGATTTCTCACCTAGAGTCTCTCGGTTTTGTCATAAACCTACAAAAGTGTGACCTAACTCCATCACGGATTACCATATTTTTGGGCGTAAAGATCGACACTGTCCGGTACAGGGCATGGCTCTCAAAGGAACAAGTTTCCTCGATTCGCCATTGCCTGGAAAAATTTAAACTGGATCAGCGGGTCCCCATGAAAACGTGCCAATGCCTTTTAGGCCTCTTGGCGGCAGCCATACCCTATATGCCATGTGCATTGCTGAAAATGCGGGCCATACAAGTATGGCTAAACCAACAGACACAAACCAACCTGCCTGATCGAGCAGGAAAGATTAGAATAGATTAAGAGTGCCTGAGGGCCCTGGAACCTTGGAGAGACTTGTCTGTCTTCACGGAAGGGGTCCCGCTGGGTAGGGTGTCATCTCGTGTGGTCGTCAGTGATGTCACTAACGCGTTACAAAGTAACGCGTTACTCTTGTCGGACCACTTTTTTCAGTAACTAGTAATCTAACGCGTTGCTATTTAAAATCTAGTAATCAGATTAAAGTTACTTTCTCCAAATTATTTTGCGTTACTTTTTTGTAATTTTCTGTTGTACTGTAATTTAATTTTGTTTCCTCAATGCGTCTCTGCTGGGAAGTGATAAAAAAAGACGGAAATTCGGTCAGCTGTGGCTGTTTGAAACCTGACACCGCAACGTGCGTGACAGTCAGGAACTGTGAGCTGAGTGCGCTCACTCGAAGGAGCTGAGAGGAGGAGGAGACCACGTCCACTTTACTGCAGTTCAGTTACATTTGGAGTCGTAGCACAAGCCTCAAGCAGAGAGCTGCTGCAAGTCAGGAGATCCCCCCGCCACCACCACCCCGCGACCAAAACAACAAGCTTGACTTCGGTGCAGCCCCCCCACACCTCCTGCTGTATAGAAACTGGTGTGGCAGCTTTTAAGCTGGATGGATGCAATAGGTCTTCTGGTATTTACATACAAATACATTCTTTGTTCTGGTTTCTTCTGGTATTTACGCAAACAAGCTCATCTACAGCTCCATTCAGTGTCAGGAGAACGCACAGCATGCAGCCCTTTACAGAGTTCAGTAACCTGTGTGAGAACTGGGGCTTTGATTCAGAAATATATTTTTGTTATTACTTTATGGATAGAAAAAAGTATGGATATATACTGCAGTTGTTCAGCATATTGTTTTTGTACTATTAGTGCTTAGTGTATTCTTAGTTTAGAGTATTTCTTAATTCATATCTTAGAACGTATTTCTGTTTTTCTTTTACAATTTATATGTTTGTTTGGATGTAACTAAGACCCATGTGTACACAGTTTTCTAAAATAAAAATAAAAAACTCTGATTTTGATGTTAAAAGACTGTCTTTATTATATTATTTATTTTAAAAAGTATTTACAGAAATACTTTTTTGTAAAAATATTATTTGTTTAGTGAAGTCAAGAAGACACTATTTTTTATATAAAGCAAGTATTCCTTTATTCATTCAACCTTCATTTATGATGATATATCAAGAAATATTGCCTTATTTTTTATAAAAAGTATTTGTTTAATGACCTCAGACTTTTATGTTTCATAAAAACAAGTATTTATGTTTAATGAAGTCAAGAAAGACCATTTTGTTTTTGAATATTTTTATTAGTAATTATTTTATTAATACATTTACATTTTTTATGTATTGTGACAGAGAGGGTTCTTGTCAGCAGCTGCTGAAAGTAACTAAAGTAACTTAGTAATCTAACTTAGTTACTTTCCAAATCAAGTAATCAGTAACTTAACTAAGTTACTTTCCCCAAAGACTAATCAGTAACTTAACTAAGTTACTTTTTCAATGTAACTATGCCATCACTGGGTCGTCACGATGGATGCCTCAAAAACAGGATGGGGGACGATCAGCAGAAATCATAACGCCCGTGGCCTTTGGAATGAACAGGAAGTGAGATTACATATCAACTTCCTAGAATTGTTGGCCGTATTCCTGTCAGTAAAATACTTCTTTAACAAAGGTCTGATTGCAGGGCAGCATGTCTTGGTGAAATCAGATAACAGGACCACAGTGTCCTTCATCAACAGAGAGGGAGGGACAAGGTCCCAGGCCCTCCTCGGACTGACACAGAAGATGCTCACGTGGTGTGCTCCAAGAATCTTGTCACTCATGTTCCCGGTGAACTAAATTATGGAGCGGATGCCCTCTCGAGAGGGCCTCTCTTGGCGTCAGAATGGAGCCTGAACCCACAGGTTGTGGAACAGGTCTGGTCACGTATTGGGAGAACCTCAGTGGACTTGTTCGCTTGCAAAGCTAGCTCACAGTGTGACCTTTACTTCTCTTTGAAGGAAGCAGATGCACCGTTGGGAACGGATGCTCTGGTCCATGATTGGCCAGTAGGGGTGCTATACTATGCTTTTCCACCTGTTCCTCTGATCGAGGTGACACTGGAATGTGTACGTCAGGGAGCCCTCTCCCTGACCCTGATAGCCCCCAGATGGCCGCAGAAACCGTGGTTCCCGGAAATGATCTCAATGTTATCAGGGATACCATGGCAATTGCCACCCCGCAGGGACCTGCTGACTCAAGCATGTGGGCAGCTTCTACACCCACGTCCGAAGTTGTGGCGGCTTTCAGCCTGGCCTTTGAAGGGAACTGGCTGAGGGCCTAAGGCGTTGATTGCTTTATTCCAAAACAAACAGCAACAACATACACAAGGGTGTCCCTTGGTGTTTATGTTTGCTTAGGAGATGTTCAATTGAGGGGTTCCCCTCTCCTTAACGGTTCTCCAACATCAGGATGGGCTCCAGTTGCCAGTCCTGCCCCTTGTATGTGTAAAAACTTTCCCCTGGGGACTTAGGAGATTACCCTGTGCTTGACCTGGGTTTTCTACCTCCAGATTGCCACCCAATTAGTGGCGTAATGGGTCTCTTGCTCTTTTCCTCCTGTTTCTCAGGTTTTCCAGAGAAAAAAGGAGATGATGAGTAATCGCACTAGTGGAGCACGCTTATGATGTCTCTAGCTGGTGTTTTTATCTATATGCCCAGTGGCAACATCAAGCTGATGTTTCTACATTTTGCATTTTTTTCTTCTCAGGCTATGCTCTCTACATACCTTGTAAAAAGCAGCTGGGAAGTGCCTGTCGTTTTAAGACAGATGCTCTCACATGCATTTTTCTGAGCATTTCAAGGGCGTGAAAGAATTACGTTCCCATAGCATATGTTACACCGAGAGACATGACTGAAAGGGAACTGAAAGTTATACATCATAACTCATGTTCCCTGAAGGAAGGGAATGAGGTGCAACATATCTGGCCCTTTCAATGCTGAAAGCTCGGTGAAGTGCATTTTGGAGAATGATGAATGGGCGTCCGCGGCTTAAGTATCCAGAGGGCGGGGCCTCTGGCGCGACGCTGACGCCCCTGCCGTAAAGGCGTGAATGTATTCCTTCAGGTAATCGCGCGGGGGCATAATTACCATAGCATATGTTGCACCTCGTTCCTTTCCTTCAGGGAACATGAGTTATGCCGGAAGCGGAAGGTTTACATTGAAAGTCTATGTGGAGACGCGTCGAGGCGCGTTGAATCGTGAAGCGGCGCGTTTTGAGTGTTTGAAGCGGCGCGGCGGCGCGCAGCAGTTCATTTCCGCACACGCGACGTAGCCGAAGCGTCGAGCAGCGTCAAGCCGCCAAAGTTTGCCTAGTTGACCTTTGGCTGCTCGACGCTGCTCGACGCATCGCAGCAACCAATCGGGAGAGACTCTGCTATGTGATGACGCAACGACAACAGGACTTTTTAAACTTACCCCATCGAGCCTCCATGAAGAAACCAGCCTCCGGTAGGAAACTTTGCATTTTTACAGTTGCCGCTGTCCGCTCGAGCGTACGATCACCCCAAACATAAAAACGTTTTAATCTCAACAAAGGCTTTTGGAGCTGCAGTTCGGCTCATAGAATACCCACTCAAGTAGTAACGAGGCTCTTGTGCAGCTGATTTTATCTGCCCGGTGTGCATGAAACGAACAACCCGACCTTAAAAGGAGCCAGACCCCCTCCTCTGCCTCCTCCCAGTGCGCGTCATCAGACGCGTCTTCAGTGGCTTCAGTGTGAACAGTGACAAGCGGCCATTTGGGGATGGCAGGAGTGTTTTGACGCGTTTGGTCGGTACCCGGCATTATGGTGCATAACTTTCAGATTTTTATTACTTTAAAACACACTTGTAGTCCAAGTAGCTGATTGGATTCATTCATGGACAAATATAATTGTGTATCAAATTTAGAAAGAAGTATTTTTTTCCTTTTTATGTGATCTTATTAGCATCTACACTCCAGTAAGAGCACTCCGGTCTACCAACCAGTTTCTCTTAGATGTCCCCAGATCCAGAATAAAATCCAGAGGTGATAGGGCTTTTGCGGTTGCTGCTCCAAAGCTGTGGAACAGTTTACCTGAGAATTTAAAGACCGCTCAGACTGTTGAGACTTTTAAATCTTTGCTCAAGACTCATCTGTATTCAAGGGGTGATTGCTGCAGGTGTGACAGTGTGGAGCTGCAATGAGCTGTTGCTGAGAAGTTAGAGGAAAAAACTGTGCGTGAGTATGATAAAGCTTGGGTAAGTTAATATTTATATGATTTAAAATAAAATGATTTAGAGAGATTTAATTAAATGTAGTATAAAATAAATAAATAAAAAACGAAATAATTAAATGTAATATTGTTTAAAAGTCGTTAGTATTATTAAATACTATTAACTGATTTTTTCTCATCGAACAAGCTGGAAGAAGAAACTTTGCAAAGTCTGGAATTGTTTGTAGACGAGTGTTACGAAAGTGTTGTCATGGGAAAATCTAATGCTACTTCCGGTGCCGCTGCTAGCACCCCGAATGCTAAAAGGCACAGACACGGTAGTTTAGATAGCGCTTCTTCACCGTCTACTGATAGTTCGGGCTTTAAAGAGATCCTGGAGTCGATTGACGGGAAATTAACTAGCTTGGACGCTCGTTTAGCACTGGTGGAATTGCTACACAAGGAATTCCAAGACTTGAAAATTTCTTTGGAGTTCAGCCAGCAACAAGTAGCATCGCTCGCTAGTGAAAACCAGCAGCTGAGGGGAACGGTTAAAACGCTCACCGAAGAGGTATCACAGCTATCCGGTGATAATAGAAAATTTAAAGAATCTATACTGGAGATTCAATCCCGGAGCATGCGGGAAAACATGGTCTTCTCTGGAATCTCAGAGAAAACAGATGAAGACGTCGAAACCTCGGTTCGGGCCTTCATGCAGACTCAGCTGAAGTTGACGAGTGATGTGGTTAATTCCATCACTTTTCACAGAGTTCACCGCCTCGGAGGTAAGAAAGCTGGGGACACTAGGCCGCGGCCGATTGTAGCCAGATTTGAACACTATAAACAAAAAATGCAGGTAAAAAGCCGAGGTAGGGAACTACGTGACACCAGTTTCAGCATGAATGATCAATTCCCGGCAGAGATTTTAAGCAGAAGGCGCGTTCTGTTCCCGATTAGGAAACAAAATTTAAATGAAGGTAGAAGAGCTGCAATCTCGGTGGACAAACTGTACATCAATGGTCAGCTGTTCAGAGACCCAGAGATTACTCCATGGCTATATTAGTCATCATTAAGGTAAGAATGATTTTCAGTTACTATTAATAATTAATATTATTAGCTAGATATCATTATTACTTACCAAATAAATGTAAAAAAAATTCAGCACAGCTCGATTGGTGGGTTACACAGACTGGTGGTACACGGTGGCATGGCAATTAATGTGGTAGGAGGGTTCTTTTTTTATTTTTTCTTCTATCTGTCATCTTCTAGTGTTCAGTGTGATTTCACTTTCTTTTCTTGTCTGTATTTTTCTAACTCAACATTTGTTAATACACAAGCACAAGGACTTATATACACTCGTATCTGCTTACACAAATACATGATAAAGGTACACATCACTGATTTATCGTTAAAAACAACACTTAGAATATTACTTAATGATATATAGTCAAACATCAAGGATTATGTGTTTACCTGGGTGTTTTATTATCTTCTATATCTGTGATAATGGTTGTGGTTTATCTATATTTTCACAGACACAAGTATGGGCACTTTAAGATTTGTCACATGGAATATTAATGGAGCCGGTAGCCAAGATAAAAAATATAGAATTTTTAACAAGATTAAAAGATTAAAGGCAGATGTTGTATTACTCCAAGAAATTCATAAATTGGCCTCAACTGTGGTTGAGCTAAAATCTTCAGAGTTTCCTAATGTATTCTCAGCCTGTTATAATTCAAGACAAAGAGGGGTGGCAATTTTAATACATAAAAATGTTGACTTCACAGTATTAGATCAATTTATAGATCCGAACGGTAGATATATAATATTAAAGTTATCTATATTTAGACAAAATTATTGTATTGTTAGCATATATGGACCGAATGTAGACGACGCTGCTTTTTTTCATGATTTTTTTTCTAATCTATCAAATCACATGGATTCCTCACTGGTGATGGGAGGTGATCTCAACTTTGGTTTAGATGACAAGATAGACAGACTGAATGCAGCGGGAACTCAACGCAGTTGGCAATCTATAAATATAGTTAAACAGTATATGAACGATTATGGACTTTGCGATGCATGGCGTTCTTTTCACCCTGATAGCAAAGAATATTCTTTCTTTTCACATGTGCATCACTCATATTCTCGTTTAGATTATTTTATAGTAAGCAATTCATTGATGGCAAACATTTCAGACACTGAGATACACCCTATTGCTATCAGCGATCATGCACCAGTTACTGTAAATATAGATTATAAAAGAATAACAACAAAAAATACAAGTTGGAGATTAAATACATCACTACTTCAAGAAGAAGAATTTTTGCTATATTTTAAAAAAGAATGGGCATCGTATTTAGAATTTAATGACTTGCCAGGAACTTCAGCATGTACACTTTGGGAGGCTGGGAAAACAGTCATGAGAGGTAAAATAATATCCTATTCAACAAATAAAAAGAAAAAAGAAAATAAACGTATTGAGGAATTAGAGAAATCCATTAAACTATTAGAAGGTCTACAAGGAGAGGAAACACAGCAAAAGCTACGCAAATTAAAATTAGAACTAAATGAATATATTGATAAGAAAAATAAATTCTTGATACAAAGACTTAGATTAGATAATTTTGAGTACGGTAATAAATCAGGTAGCTTTTTAGCTAATCAACTCAAATTAAACAAAGAAAAAACATCTATTTATGGTATTAAAGATAAAGATGGAAATATAATTCATGATGAGGGAAAAGTAAACAATATTTTTAAAGATTTCTATAAAAATCTTTACACTCCACAAATAAATCCATCTAATAAGGATATTAATGAATTCTTGGAGAAAGTAACACTTCCTAAACTAGATATTAGTCAATCATCAAAACTAGACTCACCATTAACATCGGATGAGCTCCATGATGCAATTAAAAGCATGCCTAATAAGAAATCTCCAGGTCCTGATGGATATCCAGTAGAATTCTATAAAAAGTTCTGGGATATACTGGAACCGATATTTTATAGAGTGCTATTTGAGTCCGAAGAAAATGGTAGACTACCAACACATATGAATTCAGCCAACATTAGTCTCTTATTAAAACCAGGCAAAGACCCAGTATTACCTACCAGTTATCGTCCAATCTCTCTTATTAATGTTGATGTTAAAATAATTTGTAAAGTCTTATCTAAAAGACTAGAGAAGATAACTCCTGTTATTATACATCCAGACCAAACCGGATTCATAAAAGGAAGACACTCAAACTCAAATACACGCAGATTATATAATATAATAGAGTATTCATATTTGAAAAATATTGAAACAGCTATTTTTTCATTAGATGCAGAAAAAGCATTTGATAGAGTTAATTGGAATTTCTTATTTGCTACCTTAAATAAATTTGGATTTGGGAATTACTTCATTAATTGGTTAAAAATATTATATAGTTCACCAACAGCGTGCGTCAGGACAAATAATCAATTATCTTCAAGCTTCTGTTTACAGAGGGGAACCAGGCAAGGTTGCCCACTTTCACCAGCATTATTTGCTATTTTTATTGAACCTTTAGCAGCAGCAATAAGGCAAAGTGCTGATATTAAAGGCATAAAGGGTAGAAACATAGAACATAAAATTAGTCTTTATGCTGACGATGTTTTGCTTTTTCTTGAGAACTCAGGAAACTCAATATCTAATGTTATCAAATTAATAAACTCGTTTTCAAAAGTTTCTGATTATTCTATAAACTGGACAAAGTCTACAGTTCTTCCAATAAATTGCGTGTTTAATAATTCTCTTAATGAAAAACTACAATCAGGTAACATTAAATATTTAGGTGTTAATATCTCTCCTAAATTGGAAGATTTAATAAAATTAAATCATATCCCACTATTAAAGAAAATTGAAGACGATCTTACTAGATGGAGATCTCTACCCATATCACTTATGGGAAGAGTTGCCTCAGTAAAAATGATGGTGCTGCCGAGAATAAATTATTTATTTACAATGATTCCAAATAAACCTTCAACTGAATGGTTTAAGTCACTAGACTCCTCTATATCTAAATTCCTTTGGAAAAATAAAACTCCACGTATTAGTTTAAAAACATTACAGAAATCTAAAGATACCGGAGGATTAGAACTTCCAAACTTTTATTACTATTATTTAGCCAACAGGTTAAAATATATATCAAAGTGGTTAAAACCGAATGCACTAGATGAAACTTGGATAGATATAGAACAAACTTTATGTAATGATATTAGGATTTCAGATCTACCATTTATCAGTACAGTTTTAAAAAGACATGTCTGCTTTAAGAGCATCAATATTAGCTCATCTCTGATGGCATGGTGGGAGTATCTGAAAATGACAAAGTCTTCACTTCTCCCATGTACACATACACCTCTCTGGAACAATCCTGACATTCAACAAGAAAATAATATGTTAAATTTCCCAGGTTGGAGAATGAAAGGAATTGATTGTCTGGAACACATATTTGAGGGCATAGACTTTATTCCATTTAATAAATTAATAATACAATATGACATTGATAATAAATATTTCCTACAATACCAACAAATTAAGTCAATTGTAAAAAAGAAATTTAAGCTTAAAAAAACATTGTTGGAAACACCAACATGTGTGTTAGAGTTTATTAATTTTCAACCACCTAAATTATTATCTAAAATATACAAAAAATTATCTAGAATCGATGACTCGATAGCACTACCTGTTGAAAAATGGGAGTCAGATTTATCAATCAACTTCGAACAAAAAATTTGGTCTCAAGTATGTTCAAATACTTTTAAATTGACTAGAATCTCCAATTTACAATTAATACAATATAAGGTTCTCTATAGAGTACATTATACAGGTCAGCGGATGTTTAAGATGGGCTTTACAACATCTAACAACTGCTCACAGTGCATAAGTAATATACCTGATGATTATATTCACGCACTCTGGTTCTGTCCACCCGTTCAGAGGTTCTGGGTACAGGTATGTGAAGACTTGTCTAAATGTTTGAAAGTTAATATCCCACTCTCTCCATCTGTTTGCTTATTGGGTATCTTTGAAGATGTTATACTGGAAAAAAATACATCCTATATGCTTTTCACTGCCTTATGCATCGCAAAGAAAACCATACTCGTAAATTGGAAAAATAAAAATAATCTTAGCATTAATCAGTATAAAAATCTTCTGTTAGATCATATTAGTCTTGAAACAGCATCTGCCGACACATCGGATCAATCTATTTGGCATTCTTTGATCGGCTCCGTTACGTAGTGAGGGTGGGGGGTCTGGGATCTGGCCTTGTGGGGCATTGGGGCTGGTGGGGGGGTTGGGGTTTGGGGCGCCGGGGGGTTGGGGCTGCTTGGGCGGGGAGGACCCTGTCTTCGACCTGGGGAGGACCGGGGGGGTTCTGGGGGATGTCTGCTAGGGGCGGCATGCGGGCCCACGGGTGGTCGGTAGCGGCGGTCATGGGTCACCGGTCGGTGACCCGGCTGTGCTGGGGTGGTTTCGGGGCGGGTGCCGAGGGCTTGGGACTCTGGGGGCGAGTCACCCCCGGGCTTGGACCTGGTGGGGATCGGGGGGTCTTGGGCTCTGGCGGGCGGGTCGCCGGGTTATGGGCTGGCTGGCGCTCTGGTGCCCGGCTCTGGCCGGGGGCCCTCGGCTCGCTGGTGGGTTGGGGGTTCATGTGCTGGGGGGTTGGGTGTTTGGGGGTGTGACTGGTGGCCAATGGGAGGGGGCGGGCAAACCCAGCCTGGGTGTCTAATGTGTTATATGTTCTGAAAGCTATTAATATGAAGGGTGGGTGTAGTATTTCTTCTGGGGTGGGGACCAAGTGGATGTCCTTGATGATGGTCTTGGACTATGCTTGGCCGGTGAGCGGGCCCTGGTTGGGGCCTGTTCTCAGTGCTTCCTGGCTCTGTCGGCGGTTGGACGGGCGCTCTTGGTAGTGTCGTCCTTGTGGGCTGACTGCGGTTCGCAGGGGTCGTGGCGGCCCTGGTGGGTGTGGGCTGTTGGTTCTGCTTTGGCGGCCCTCGGGGCCGTGTCCCTCTCTGGTCTTGGCTCAATGGCCTGGCGGTCGGAGAGGTGTTTCCACTACCTCGCTCCTTGGGTGGACCTTGGCGAACTGGGGGGGGGTACGCAGGGTCAGCGGGGGAGCTGACTCGCTGTGGGAGCATTGTTCCTGCAGATATTTTCTCCCCATCCCTCACCACGCACCTCCGCCCTCTTCATCTTAAATTAATACATGTAGGGAATTTGAGTCTCGGGTGTGCTGCAATGGTTCTACATCTCTGTTGTACAGAGCACCTGGGACTCAATTTTATATACACTTTAGACATTCATTCATAAACATCTTCATAAAAATCACATATAGGGAAGGAGTGAGCACATGGTTATGGGTGGCGGGATGACATCACTCTCGCCCCCATTCCTGTGCTCACTCAACATTATGCATTTAGACAATAAGGGCCTGGGTTAGAGTTGGAGTGGAGGGGAAACTGGTATAATGCCAGCCTTTGCTCCTTCTCTTTCCCTTTTAATCACACTTTAGAA
Source organism: Garcialebias charrua (assembly GCA_038048925.1). Lineage (NCBI taxonomy): Eukaryota > Metazoa > Chordata > Actinopteri > Cyprinodontiformes > Rivulidae > Garcialebias > Garcialebias charrua. The sequence continues at coordinate 21,750 of JBBPBX010034269.1, forward strand.
CAACACTCACCAACAGTACATTTGGGGACGGGGGTGTGTGTGTCGGGGTCTTGATTTGTTAATTTCGATTTTATTTATTTATGTATTTATTTATATATATATATTATTTATTTATTTTTCTCTTACCCCCCCCTGGTTGCCTGGCGGACATTCTGGGGATGGGCTGTCAGGGGTTGTGCTGGGGTGTGGGGAGGTTCGGGGCCTGCGGATTCGCCGTGGGCGGGGCTGGCAGTGCGCTCCCCCTGGGGCTGCTGGGACTCGAGTGTCCTGTCCTGTCGGCAGGGCGCGGGATGGGCCGGATCTTGGATATCTGCTACTCTCCACCCCAGAATGAATGGGCCTACCTCCTGGGTTTGGATGTGGGCTGCCCCATGCAGAGAGCAGGTACATGTCTTGGACCTAGGGGGTATAGAGTGTGCATCGGGATTATGAATGGAACATGTCGTTATTGTTTGTCTTGTGTGACTGAGGGTGAGGATGAGGGTGGGTCTGAATGAGTATATCTGTGTATGAATGTTTAAGTGTCAGGCTGGGTTTTGGACTGCCCCCTCTCTGATACTTCCGAGGCTACTTAGTGTCGCGCTCCTGCCACATGGCCCCCCCTGGTAGGTGTTCCCTTGCCTGCGGGCGTGCTTGGGGCCCTCACTATCTGGGGTTGGGCGCTTGGGCGTTTGTCGGCTCGGCCTGGTGGCTGCCTGGTGGGGCTCGTGCCCTCTGGTCCGGTCGGGTCTGGGCCCGAGGGGTGGGCGTCCCCGGTGCCCGAGCCTCGGTGACCGGCCCTGGGGCTACGTCGGCGCGGCGGGCTCCGGCGGGGGCCTGTGAATTTGTCGCGGGCGACACCGGGGGGTCATTGTATGTGGTCGCTGGTAGGGGTTCGTCCAGTTCTTCCCCTTGGTAGGATCTGGGGAGTGGGCTAGTGGCTCGTCCTGTTCGGGCAGTCCTGGGGACTCTGGGCTCGGGGTCCTTCCTGGGGTCTTGGGCTTTGATCGCTCCTTCGTCTGCCTCGGGCTTTGGGGGGACGGATCTCTGATGCTTCACAGTCGCTACTAAATGTTCTATTGGAGGAACCTTATACACTTATGCATGCTCACAACCACACACAAATGGATGCAGGGATGTATATATATATATATATATGTATATAATATATATATATATATATATATATATATATATATGAATTATATATATATATATATATATATATATATATATATATATATATATGCAGATATGTAGATGGGTATATAAATGAATATAAAAGTATATGTATGTATACTACTGTATATATATATCTGTAGATATGTAGATGGGTATATATATAAATGAATATAAAAGTATATGTATGTATACTACTGTATATATATAGTTGTAGATATGGGTATGTGTATTTATAGAATTCTACTGCAAGCTCATGAATATTATTAGTCTTTATGCATGTATGTTCCATTGTTGTGTTCTGTCATGTGCTTTGCAGGATTGTGGACGGAGGTTGGGTGTGTTTGCCTTGTGCTCTTTTGGTTGATAATTGTTGATTTGTTGCCTTACTTTCTCTTTTCTTTCTTTCTCTCTTAAAAAAAATATATTGGAGTGAGAGGATGGCTAAAAGGTGTGAAGGGAGGCCATCTATAAATGAAAAAAAAAAAAAAAGACTCATCTGTATTCCTTAGCATTTGATCCAAGCAGAGTCTGAGAACAAATTTTGAGCAGAGTTTATTGTTGTTGTTGTGTTTTATTGTTAACGTTATTATGTTTTAGTGGCACTAGATGCATTTTACTCTTTTATTTTTAACTGTTTTAATTGTAAAGCAATTTGGTCAGCTTCTGTTGTTTTTATGTGCTTTATTCACACTGACCTTGACATTCTGAGGCTATTTCATGACCACTAGATGGTGGACTTCCCCATGGAAATAAATCACCAGCCGCCACTGGAAATGGCTGTCACAATTTCTTCAGAATCTTTTTTTTATTTCTAATGTGCTGTTTTTATTAATCTTAAGAGGGTGCTTGGTTCAATATTTTAAACATAACCTTCAAATACTCCTTTTAAATTCCCTCCACATTGGTTGAAGTTGCCACTACATTTGTGTGATAGTGGTACTGGCTCAATATCAGGGAGATTGCTTTTCATTTAGAGAAGATTGGGGGTCAGTTCCCCACCCCTGCAGCATGCTAAAATCTCAAAGAGAAAACTACTGAACACCCCTCCTCGATACGCTCATTGGTGGATATAGAATACAATATATATAATTACTCTCTGTGTGTAACTGCAAAACTGTGAAACATTGCAGAACAAGGATGCATAAAAAGATGCCACATGCGTTTTACGACTTATACTCTTCTTTATGATAAGTTAGAGTCAGAGAATCTTTATTGTCATTCGCACCACATGTGGCACATGTGATGAAACAAGATTATGTACACATGGTCCCAGTTACATCCAACAATAAAATGTAAGAGAAGAACAGTAATAACATCTAAGATATGAACTAAGAAAAACATCAACTAAAAATACACTAAGCACTAATATCATAGAAAAGCATTACTCCAAACAGCAGCACAAACATGAGTCTGTATGAACAGATGGGCACAAATGAACACAGCAACATGAAACGGATCATCGACAACATGATGTGATATTTCACAGGGATTATTCTGGTTATTTATTTATTCATGAGACTAACAGCCTCAGGGTAGAAGCTGTTCCTCAGTCTAGTGGTTCTACACTTAATGCTCCTCAACCTCCTTCCTGAGTGGAGTGGGGCAAAAATTGTGTGTGCTGGGTGAGTGGGGTCTTTCATGATGCAGGTAGCCCTCTTCCTACATCTGGAGGTGTAGATGTCTGTGATAGTGGGGAGAATGACTCCAACATCTTCTGTGCAGCCTTCACCACTCTCTGTAGAGCTTTTCTTTCTGCAGCTGTGCAGCCTCCATGCCACACGTTGATGCTGGAGCACAGGATGCTCTCCACTGCACACCTGTAGAAGGAGGTGAGGGTTAGGGTTAGGGTTAGTTACTGGTTAGAACTAACATAAAACTTAAGGCAATTGTGACACTGTTACACTTTTAGTTTTTGCCAAATAAGTTTAGTTTACCTAGTAAGTTTTGTCAAATAAGTTTAGCGTGATTCCTATCTGAGCCTCTCACTACATATCCTCCAAATTGTAAATTATGGATCTGGTCAGCTGGTCTCAACGAGAAGACATGCGAAGGACAGCCCTCATGCCCTGAAGGGATACTTGCAGCTGGATATACTATGGATTCCTGGGGCCAGTGAAAGATGGCGTGTCTGTCTGCAGTGGTGGAGAAAGTACTCAAACACTGTACTTAAGTAAAAGTACAAATAAACAGACAAAAATGTACTCTAGTAAAAGTTGAAGTACCATATAAATATTTTTACTTAAGTAAAAGTGAAAAGTACTTGCTTTTAAAAATACTTAAAGTATTAAAAGTAAAAGTATTTGCTGAATGTATTACCTAATGCAATGGTTTACAATAAAGTGTCCATACGTATGTATATTTCTGTAATACATTAATACCGGTAGTGTTGTTCCATTTTAATGAACAATGCTGCAGATAGTGCATGTTTTTATTGTGTTTACTCTGTGACATTGTTCACACTTGGACTTGTGATTCTGTGCATCAGAATTTCAGGGATGACCTGCAGCAGGGGTGCTCACACTTTTTCAGCATGCGAGCTACTTATAAAGCAACCAAGTCAAAATGATCTACCAATACAAAAATGCAAAACATTTAATTATCTTCAAATGTATTGAGGATTCTTTTTATGTACAATGTATGTTGATGTACCTTGCATAACTATAAACCAATATTGCACAACACATATAATAAATCAGGGGTCACCAAGGTGGTGCCCGTGGGCACCTGTTTGCCCGCAGGGACCACATAAGGTGCCCGCGTGACAGCAAAACACAGCTTTGAGCATGCAGATGTTTCTCACAAGGGCATAGATTTCATCTCATTATTGGGGGGACCATAAAGAGGGAATTTTTTAAAAGCAAATCTACACTTCCCCAAGATTGGGGGGGTCTGGACCCCGACCCCCCTGGGATTTATGCCTATGGTTTCTCATGAGGCATTTTCAGGTGTGGAGCTCTTGAAAGAAGCAATGATGAATTATGTTAAAGTAATTTATTTAAAAGAGTAAAAGGTGATGGTTAGTTAAAAGGGCTTTATAAATAAAGTATAATTATAAAAAATGCTGAGCATCAATACTAATGTCACATCTAAAAAAAGCTAAGTCTGGTTCTCTGGACATTCAAAAAACAAAACAGCCAGCGTGACTCACCTGGAACGATGCAGTGTCGGCTTTCGCTTTGAAGTTTGGTGAGTGAAAAAAAAGTCCACCTCCCATTCCGTTTGAAAGTGATACGTTTTTGCCTTCTTACTTGGTCCAGGTTTCTCACTCATGTTTTAGCAAGGGCTTAAAATCTGAGGTAATTCGCAGAAAGTTTTCGCTTGTATTGTTTTCCTGTGCTTCGTGCCGTTGTTTTCGCTGCTCATGCTAAAGATCGTCATCTGATTGGTTGCCGTGTATGTCAATCAAGTGACGGGATGTTTTGATAGGCTAAAGCTCAAAATTCAGTTGTCATCTGATTGGTTACCCTATATGTCAATCAAGTGACGGGATGTTTGATTGGCGGACAAGGTTTTTTTTTTCTTCCTTTTTTTATGTCACTCTGCATCTCATAACTAGTAATGCCTTAGGACAAATAAAAAAAAAGCTGCAATGCGACGTGAATGTAACTTGTAACGTAACGCATTATAGAAATGTAGTGTAGTAGAAAGTACAGATACTTCATGCAAAATGTAGTGAAGTAAAAGTAGAAAGTACCCATGTTTAATTCTACTTAAAGGACAACACCCACCATGACAGTAACAATTCACCATATTGGACAATTACTGTAGTAGAATATGATGTCTATTTTCATTTTTGCAATTGGGCCAGGCGAGCGTTAAAAAAAACAAAAACAACCGAGTCCCGGATGAATCCGGAAACCCGGCCGAAAATTGCCGAAGTATGAAATCACCTCATTGAAGTCTCTACCCCGAAGGCAGGAGTGAGTTTGCCATGGAGGTTTATAAGAGAACTGCAGTTGATCGTGTCCTACGTGGATGCATGATCTCTAAATATTTCCTGGTGTAGTTGTGTTTACAGTTGGACCAGCACTCCGTTTTTATTTATTTATTAGAACTTTTTAATAAGATATAACACCGCTGCGGTTAAAACGTTGCTCTCACTCACTCCTCTGCCCGCTGCCTTGGAGCCAGCTGCGCATCTTCTCGGCTACGTTCTGCTGGTCACCTTTGAAGTTCCTTCGCGCTACGGTTAAAACTGTTGTTGCTCTCACATTTGCTCCTCTGCCCATGAGAAGAGCCAGCCGCGTGTCTTCTCCCGGCTCCGCGTTGCTTGGCACCGCGTATCTCAGCCTTGCGGGGAGCACGCTCGCTCAGAGCTCCTCTGCGGCTGCCTTTTTAATTCTGTACTCCCGACCTGGCTGTCAGGTCACGGGGAGAGAATAAAAAGTGGGTGCATGCTCAGAATATGACATCAGTGAGTGGCCGTGGGATTAATCAACATGCAGATTTATTAACAAGGGAATATTAAATATGTTTCACTTTTTTTTCCTCTGAGCAATGGAGGAAGGTGTTGCTGCTATGCTGAACAGCAGACAGTTGTACAATTATTACTGAGGAAATATTAAAATGACTCAACACGACTACTTGTAAAAGTCTGACGTTTGTCCCACACATCGTTTTTATTAGTTGTATTCTCTGGTCAGAAGTTGATGCATGCTTGTTATAACTCCGCCTATAACTCCAAGGCGGAAACTTCAGTGATGTCAATGCCCATATATGGAGAGGGGCAGATTTTCCCGGAGCGGCATGCTAAAATCTGCTATAAATCATGAAATAACACATTTAGATTTATTTCTCTACAATATAAATAAACGCTCCTGTTTTATTTTTAAATAAACTAATAAATATTAATGGCAATGCAATTTGAAAACATGGTGGGTGTTGTCCTTTAAGTAAAGTACAGATATGTAGTGGGCATGACCGTGTCCACTTTGATACACCTGTGTACTTTTGAACTGTTCCAGATATGACCTTTACTGACCTCTCAGTAAAGCAAGACATTTACCACAAAATCATTCCATTAGTTGTAATCTGAGAATATAGTCACCAAAAGAGACTATTTCTATCTTTGATTTTAGGCTGATGTGATCAAAAGAATAACTTTTGTCATTTTCATGATATATGTTATATGCTGTTATTCTTTTAATATGGAGTATTACTGTGTTCACTGCTGTGTTAAAGTTGAAGTCTCGGGTCAGAGAGACCCGACGGTTTTGTTTAGAAAGTCAGAAGACAGTTAATCCGTTGTTTTTCAGGAGAAGGGCTCCAGCTTTCTCTGTTTTTTCTAAACATTTTCCTCTGCTGCTGGCTGTAACCTTGGGTCGTGATAACACAAGTCTCACTCCTCTCATGATCTTTTTTTAAGTTCTAACTTTTGCTGAAACGCTTCAGAGTTTGCTGGGAACTTCAAAAGAGATGTGAACTTTCCCAAAGAGCTGGATGGACGTTTAGCCACACGCTAAGGGCATGTCGTCCAGCTAAGGACTAATAACAGGCTGTTATGAGTCCACGTCGAACGAGCGTAAGCTCAAAACTTTGTTTATTCCTTCCTGGAATAAGTTTATCTTGAAGTCAGAGGCCAGGAGCTGACGCATTTTCTGATGACCAACGCGGAACCCAGGAGACGTTGAAAACGTAAACTAGAACCAGTTTTGGACGTGCTGGGCCTGAAGGACTCTGTGCATCTGAAGGCTGGTGTCATTTCTTTATCAGACTCGTCGTCGAAGGTAAAGAGCTGTTTACAAAACGTACCTGGATTTTAGCAGAAATCTGATGAGAAGTGTCACTTTTGGTAACATGCTCACGATAATTTCCTTTAAACCATCTCTCCATCTTCCTCCTATCTTTTTCCCTCAATTCTAAGCTGGAAACTATTTTAAGCTAAAGAGCCCTCAGACTAAATATGTTTAACATCCAGTATTGAAGTCTGTTGTGTTAAATTTAACTGTGCTGACGTATTAAATTGAAAGAAAGTGAAATCATGTCAATCAAGTGTAATGGTGTTAATTTAGTGATTTATTTTGAATAAATGGTAGTGTCTTTGGCATACCAACTAAGTTAACGTGTCCATTGTCACTTTATGGCTTTATTTATTTATCCATCATAAAGATCACAGAAATATTGGGTAAACTGAAAAAGAAAAGAATCCGTGAAATTACTATTCAATCTGAATAAGTAAATTAATTAAGGATAAAGAGGTCAGCTTAATACTGACCCCTGTTAAAATCCTTTAGTTACATCTGGGTGGCACTATATGTGTTTAAAGACACAATATAGGGTCTCCCTCATGTTCCCTTCAGATACATGAAAAATATACTTAAGTACAAGTACTTCGTTACATCCCACCACTGTCTGTATGTATAGTCCGTTGAGGACGTAGAAGAAGCATACATAATTGGATTTATGATAACAGGATTTTTGCTTTTTGGAAGTGGCAGGTATTTGGCATATCGACAAATTCAGAAGACGTGGCAATGGTTCTGGCAAATGTGAGGCTGCGTGCGTTGTATGAAGGAATTTACCGAATAGTAAGCTCTCAGACTCAGATCCTACGTGAGCTGAGCCATAAGTTGGACGCGATTTCTAAGAATTGCAGGCCACTTGCAGCTCCTGTGACTTACTGGCAGGAAGAAATTGAACTTGGAGAAGGCTACAAGCTTGGTCCAGCTACCGCTGGACCAAGCATTTTCACATTTGCCATGTGACCACAAAATTTGGCTGTTTGAAATTGACAGTAAGACGTACCAGCAGAACTATGAAGGCAGACATGGAAATTCAACCATAGGCCATTTTGTTATCCAAATTTGGCTTCCCCACTCAGCCTTGAATTGGCCAGCTAGCTCAA
>JBBPBX010034270.1:0-10801 GCA_038048925.1 Garcialebias charrua
CTGAGGTAAGCACTCCAAAGGTCAAATGTGACTAAATCCAAATTACATTTTAATTTTTTTTCCCCCATCACCCTTTGAAGATATTTTTTACTTCACATAGGATTTATAGTTTTCATTACCTTTAAGTTCTAAAATATAAAAGCATTCCAGAACACAGCTCTGAAGTCTAAAGAGAGAAAACATATTACTGTTGCATCAATATGAATAATGCATGATAAATCACAGTAAATGTGTGTAGCCGAAGCTTGTTTTGCTTTAGATATATAGTTTTATTTGAGTTTTGTGTCCGTGTCCAGTTGCAGTACTAATTAAGAGACACTGATGCAAATGTGAGCAAACATCTGGTTTCTTTACAGATTTACAATGATTTTTAAAAAAATCTAATAAATAAATAAAATTAAAAGGCTAATGTCCTAATCTTAAAATTGGACACTAGCACAGTAGTTCCCAAAGTTGGGGTCAGGACGACAATGTGGGTCATCAAAGGTCAAGTGACTGTCTAAAAAATAGTTTAACTTACATTTCGTATGATTTATAATGTCATACTTGTTCCATAGATATTACAAATAATAAAAAAAGTATACATTTAAAAAAAAAAAAAGTTCGTTGATTAAAAAGGTTTTGATATGCTCGTTTAATGGGGTCAATTTGTAGGTCGGAGACTAAAACGCTTGGGAACCTCTTCTCTAGAGGACATGCTTATTGTGGGGTTTTGCTTTGAAACTTTAAGATATTTTGATTGTTAAATACATAAAAAAAATATCTGTCTTATTTAGCTGTGAGCTTGACTGTGTTGTGTTTACCAGCCTGTTGTGACCAGCAACCTTGGCACAGTCAACAATATCATCCAGGTGAAGAAAACGGACTTTGAGGTGTTCGATGCTCTGATGGTGGATTCACAAAAATCCTCTGATGTTTCAGGTGAGGGCAGACAACACCATCTAAACATTTTGTAAAGATTTTACTGACTCATCTTCTAGATTTAAAGGTGCTATATGTAACTTTTCTAAAAATATATTTTTAACATATTTCTTCACTCTGTCACTATCTCCTGACAGACTGATGTTAGACAAAGTAATCTCTGAAAAAAAACTATAGTCCTCTGGCTTCTCCAGGTGGTACTAAAAGCATTTCTAAAAACCCACAGTGACCCGCCGTTAACCAGCCAATAAAAACAGAGTTTTTAACCAGCCAATAAAAACAGAGCTTCTCACGCCCCTAACCCACGCCCCCGCCTGTCCCAGCCCCAGCGGCCGCGCACGTTCTCGTTCAAAGGATTGCAAAGCGATGCAGGACTGTTTTGTATGTGACACAAATGTATTAAATTCCCCTTCTTCATCCCTGATCTGGACTTTTCTTTTGTTTTTTTGCCAAAAGTCAAGTGATCGCTTCCTCCTCCGCTGACTCCATGACTGAAATGATGAGGAAATGAATGAATTTGTCACGAGCGAATTAAACTCGGGTTCAACGTGGCTGCGCGAGGCTCTGCAGATTTCCTGGTGTTCTGGTGTGCTGGACCAGCGCTCCATGTTTTTATTTTATTTTTTAGAACGTTTTATTAACATATAAACACAGAACATCGCAGCGGCTGCACACATGCGCGTTCACGAGACAGGACATGCAGTGGAGGCGGAGCTATGGAGGCTGAGCTGCAGTTCAGCTGAGAGCAAGGGGGAGGGACCAGAAACGTGTCTCTGTTCAAAATTTTTCTAAGTTCCAGCGTGTTCCAAAAACTACATACAGTATAGCACCTTTAAAGTTATCAGAACAAATTTTTGTTGACAATTTTTTAATAATATATATTATATATTGTTATTGTATTATATTATTATATATAATATTATTTGATGTATCTAAAAAAGCTAAGTCTGGTCCTCTGGACATTCAAAAAACAAAACAAAGCAAAAAAATTTTATTTTATTTTTATTTTTCAGCAAACTTTTTTTTTTTGCTTTGTTTTGTTTTGTTTTTTGAATGTCCAGTGGACCAGACTTAGCTTTTTTAGATTTTTCTACCTGGATTATTGAGCATGCATCAGGGTATTATTTGATGTAGGTTTTCTGATGACTGCATTGCATTAAAAACCACTTTGCATGCCGTAATTTTAAACAAATATGTCACACAATCTGCTATTGTGTGGAGTATGTCACCCCAAATGTTAGCTAAGTATCTGTAAAACTGACGTTGTAGCTAATTTTGTAGTAACAAAACAATATTAGTCATGACAGCCATTGTGAATCGTAACAACTTTAAAAGTTAACCATTTTTTGTTGTACACCTATTTATTTTCTGAGAGTTTTGGTAAAATCTGAACTGATTCATGAGATATTTTGTTAACAGACAGCAAACACATGCATAGTCACAAGCAATTTGGACTATTCAACTAAATTGCTCAGGTGCCGGACATCCAGCAGTTGTTCTCATTAAATAAGTTTCACGATTTAAAATCTAGTTTTATTTAAAAATGAACCCACTGGTGGGCCAAACTGAGCACAACTGTGGGCCAGATGTGGCCCCTGGGCCACATCTGGCCCACTTGAACAGCCCTGAATTAGAAGAATGCTGCTGCTATAAGCATTTACATGATGAAATTAATATTTCATCTTTTGTATCAGATGTATCCACACACACTTTACATAAAATCTGTACACTGATCAGAAAGACGGAATAACACTAAATGCACAAGATAAGATTTTACATTTGATTAAAACATCTAGTAGCGTACACCACTTTAGATAATATTTGTTTCAAAACAAGCTGAAGATGAGAATCTTTGTGATTTATGTGCAATTTCATGTCAAATAGTCTTTTTCCTGTTCAGGCAGAGTTTGATGTAAACACACCGTCCTGCTGAAGATGAAGGATCCACATTCAGAAGAAATGAAATGCAGCAGGAGAAGATGAACGTCAGATGTTTTATCTTCGTCATACTAACTCTGTTTTTGTAATCAGACCTGTCCAGCTCTCCTCCTGGGCCGTACCATCAGGACGCTTATGTTCCTAAACAGGATGAGAAGATCAAGTCTCCACCGATACTTCCTCCTCACCTCCTCCAGGTCATCCTCAACAAAGACACGGGGATTTCTGTGAGTGGTTGTCATATTTCCCCTGGAGATCTGAAGCTATTTCACTCTTTGCTGTGTCATTTAATAATTGTGCCAGTTTAGACAAAAACATTAGATTTTTGAGATTTTACAAGTGTGCAATAAATCATCATCTGTGTTTTTGTTTTAATTGTTTGTTTTTCTACTCAGTGTGATCCTGCATTACTTCCAGAGCCCAACCATGTTATGCTCAACCATCTTTATGCTCTTTCCATAAAGGTAAGGTTTCTAGTTGACTAAAATACACTAAAGTTATTCTGTTAGTGAAGTTATATGAGCTACATGTGACTCCATGTGAAATGACAGATGTCCTTCAGGACCGAAGGACAGATAAATACCCTGAGAGGAAAAACAAACTGATCGCACATGCCAAGAGATATCTATAGACGACAGTTCCAGACTAAATGGAGAAAATGGCTAAAAATAGAGCTACGTTTGCACTTCATTTTACTACTGACTCAGCTTAAATTGTTAGCCTTAAACACGTTCCATAAGCTTTCACCAGAATTGATTAGATTTTTTTATGTTGTACCTGTATTTGTTTCTGCTCTTTACAGCTTTAGTTAGAAAACAGTCACATTACTGCTATGTTTGTAATGTATAAAGATTATAGCCTAAAAAACCCAACTCTAAAGTTAGGCTACAAAATATTAAACAGACAAAAATATTTTTAGAACAAAATTAATTGAAAAAATATAGAACAAGGCTATTTTAATTGAACGCAAGAACAATTAATTGAACAAAAGATCTGAAGCTCTCGACCTTGACCTCTTTAAATGGTTTTAAGAATCTGTTGGAATCCTGGCAAAAACCAATGCAGATATGTTCCTGTCTTTGATTTTATACATCTACCTTATAATGTTTTGCTAGTTTTTTGATACTTTGTTAAAAAAAAAAACTATGTATTTCTCTCTTTTGTTTTTCTCTCTTTTGTTTTTCTATTGTTCATTGTTTAAGGAAATTCTACCATTGCTGTTCATCGTTCTTTAGTTTTAGCAGGTCGCTTTCGTAAATGAGCCCACGAGGCTCAATAAGATTTACCTGACTAAATATAGGTTGAATGAAACGCGCTGCTCGCTTCTGCTTAATGCCTGGTCCCCACCAAACTTGTCAGAACGCTCCTGCTGCCCCCTTTTGGCCGCTTGTCACGTCCCTACATAGCCACTGAAGACCGTCTGATGACGCCCACTGGGGGGAGGCAGAGGGGAGGGGGTCTAGCTCGTTTTCCGGGTCAGTTGTTGTGTTACTGCAGCTCCGACAGTCTTTGGTGAGATTAAAACGTTTTTTTTATGTTTGGGGTGATCAAACGCTGGAGTGTAACTGGTTAAAATGCCAAGTTTCTTACCGGAGTTTGGTTCCAATTCATGGAGGCTCGATCGGGTAAGTTTAAAAAGTAAAAAAAAAAGTCCCGTTGTCGTTGTGTCATCACATAGCAGAGGCTCTCCCGACTGTTTGCTGGACGCGTCGAGCCACCAGAGATCGAATTTTATGACGTTGGCGGCTCGACGCGTAGGTTGCTTTGGACGCGCGCGTGCGTGGAAAGGAACTGCAGCGTGCCGTCGCGCCGCTTCAATCACTCAAAACGCGCCGCTTCACGGTTCGCCGCGACTCCACGCGTCTCCCCATAGACTTTGAATGTAAACCGGCCGCTTCAGCCGCCCGACACCGGTGCAGTGGGTACCCAGCATTAGTTGTTAAGATGCTGCAACTTCCTTCACCGCAGATGACAGCAGGGTAGAGATGTAACTTCTAACCTGAGCCCTGCCCCACCCAGATTGGGACTGGTCCAGGCATCAGGGATGTGCACAGCCGATGATCCAATATGTGCAAACATGGCTTGCCATACTACATCTGCCACACACAGCCATTTGACCATGCAGTTGAAAGAGGTAAAAAGTTCAGTTAAGCTTCAGATGGACTACTTCCAGCGATCCATCAGCCCAAATGAACGTTCATTCAACCGCTGCACTCAGCAGACGCACGCGGCCGACGACCAAAACAGGTGAGATCACAAAATATCCAACATGTTAGAGCAGGATGCAGACAGAAGCAGGGGAAGCATTTAATGCGCTTTGACGGCTCCTCAGCTCCGATCTTCTGTCCGCTTTACTCAGCCGCACGCGTCGACCAACGATTAATAATGGTCGGTGGTATAAGCAGTCAATTTTAAAATTTCAGTTGTTTTTTTTCAGGTTCGGACCTGTATTACTGTTAGTTCGCCGGATCGGGTGGGGTTCGGAGATGATGGCTACGGGCTGGGGCCAGGTCGGTTCGGATTATTTGGACCCAAGTGCAACTCTACTGCAGGGTGCGTAGCGGGACGCGTGCAGCCAATGATCCGGTGGTCCAACTGAAGCTTAACAAGACTTAAATGTTATTAATTTTTTTTTTCCTCTTTCAACTGGCCGGTCAGCAGACGCGTGCGGCCGATGATCCCATTGTCCTTCTGAAGCTTAAGACTTTAAAAAAAACATTTTCAACTGGCCAGTCAGACCTAAGTGTGCTCCTGACCTGACACACATCAGCATCTTTCACTGTTCTGGCTTTATAGAGTCAGTTCTCCCGTTTGTATCTTTTGTTTAATACTTTCCAGCTCCATTATGTCGCTTGTTGTGGGTCAATTGCAAACCCTCAGATGTGTGATAAAAGCAGGGCGGGTGGGGCCACATGTGCATTTGTTGCACAGTGATCCAGCACTACTCTCTCTTTTCAGTCTGATTAACTGCTGCACTCTATTTATTTCTCATCCTCGACATATAAACTTACTACCTCCTCATCTACAAGTAGCTTAACACAATTTTATATTGTGCATTCTTATTTAGTTTTCTTTGTGCTGTAGGATTCGTAAAACCACATCAAAAGCCCGAGACCGACACGGCCCGCCCATCAAAGCACATCATTTTGGGACACCTAGGGACAATTTAGAATAACCGGTACCTATTTGAAAATATGAATTTCTAATGAGATGTTTTTCTTTTGTGCTGTTTTTGTTCCATCACAGGATGGCGTGATGGTGCTTAGTGCGACTCATCGCTATAAGAAGAAGTACGTCACCACTTTACTGTACAAGCCCATCTGACCGCAGGACTGTCTTTTGTGTGCTACACTGAGTGTGAAATATTACCTCCAGCTCTATGCCTCTCACTGGTTTTACTTGTTCACATCGCTCCAAGTTAAAGAAGTTGTGTTGAATGAGATGTAGGCTAGAAAGATTTAGCTTTATAACGTTGTAACATAATTTCTAAGAAAAGTAGAACTGGCGCTTAAATCTAAAATAATAACAGTGAGATTGGATATAAAAGAAGACACTACATATAGAGTGGCACAAAAAAAGAACTTCCAAGAGATTTATACATATGTCTTAAGGGGTGCTAACATTTTTGGGATTAAACTTAATATTCAAAACTTGGCTGCAGTAGCTCGGTGGTCAGTGCCATGGTTTTGTAGTGCAGAGGTTGCAGGTTTGAGCCCAGGTGGCGTTAGGAAGGACATTCAGTGTAAAACTATTTCCAAATCCTTCATGCGAGTTAGCTTGCTGTGGAAACCTCTGCAGAAGGAAGTACCCTAAAGAAAAATGTTTAATGTTCAAAACGATGCCTTGTCTGGACAGTCAAGTTTTGGAAAATTGTTTTCTTTGGCCAAAATTTTATTTTACTTTATTATTTTAAAATGTCAACATTCAAATGCATTATGGTCTTATATACGAAAAAAACATTATGTACAGTGGTACTTGGAAATTACAGAACTCTTTGGTATTTTCTAGATTTCTGCATACATATATTAAAATATATATTTTAATGCACTGATTAGCTCATTAGAACCTATTTTTTAGAAATTCTAGGACAAAATCTAGGGCTTTCAGTGTGGCTGCCCCCCGCCTGTGGAACTCTCTTCCTGACTGTCTAAGAGCCCCACAGTCTGTGGTTGACTTTAAGAGCGACTTGAAGACCTTTCTTTTCGACCAAGCATACTCTACCGCCTCATGATTCTACTTTTGATCTTAGCTGATATTGTTATTGATTTTAATTGTTTTATTATTTGTTTTATTGACATTTAATTCTGTTGCTCCTTGTAGCACTTTGAGATTTTCATTAATGAAAAGTGCGTTATAAATTGAATTCATTATTATTATTATTATTATATATATTATATATATATATACATATATATATATATATATANATAATAATAATAATAATAATGTCTATTCCTGTCATCTGCGTATGTTCCCATACACAGACGAAATTCGTCTCTGCATTTAACCCAACCACCTACCAGGTGGTGCAGTGAGCAGCCCGAAAGCGCCCGGGGAGCTGGAGAAATAGGTGTGCACTCATAGACACCCCAAGCTGGGTAGTGGCCGGGGCGCGAACCCGCGACCTTCGGATCCGTAGTCAAAAGCCCTGCCACTAGACCATCTTGGCTCCTATATATATATATATATATATATATATATATATATATATATATATATATATATATATATATGTATTTCAAACTTGTTTAATATGATGTTAACAAGCCAGAAGGCTGTTGAAAACATAATGTAAATGACCTTATCAACCTTTAATTTCGAAAGAAGTATTGCTTGTTTAGTTAAAGGAAAATATCTAATAAAAAATAAAATCTGGACCAGACCAACAGTATTAAACAAACACCTCAAATTGTCTCAAAACAGACAATTCTTTCTACCAAATAATGCTGAGGAAAGGTCTGACCACAAATCTGTTAAGTCTGCATCAGTTTCAAGCACCACTGACCACTATACATTCTAAATCTCCAGATATTACACACATCTGTTCAGGATAGTTAATGTCACAGATTTTCATTTGGTCCAATATATTTGTTTTTGTTTTCAACTGTTCTCTGTATTTTTATTTTATTTTTTATTTTTACCAAAAGCAATATTGTTGATTTTTTATGGCTTTTTGACTGAATCAAGAGAGGAAATGTAAATGGATTAATGCTGTCCAAGCATGACTGAAAGACCTTTCTATAAGTAAGGTTGCTGACATTTTTAACTACAGCGAGTATAAAAGCACTTGATCAGGAATGTGAAGGTTTAAAACTCAAAACATGCACTGCAGTAGTTCTCTTCCTCTTTTATTATTTATGTTAAACCATTGTGACATGTATTGAGTGATGATCACTTACGACAAAGATTTATTTAAGTACTAAGTAATATATCTTAATATCATTTATGATGTAGTCTATTTAATGCATAGCACTTTTAATTTAGTTTTAGTGTCTGGTATAAACCAGTCACGACAGAAGATTGTTTAATTTAAAGCTCCTAGGCAGTAGATGTAACATTGCACTGATGATGTATGTTTAATTTATTTACACATTAGGATTTTGTTCAATAGGATCACATTAAACATCCTGATGCATGCTCAATAATACAGGTAGAAAAATCTTAAAAGTTGTCTGGTCCTCTGGACTTTTTTTTTTTGTTTGTTTGTTTTTTGAATGTCCAGAGGACCAGACTTACGGTAACTTTTTTAGATCACATCTAACAGTTGATTCTTGTTGACTTTTTTAGTTAAGCATTTGTGTCATAGCACATTGCCAATATTTAGAAGCATTGTTATTACTGCCAATTGTTTTCTATGAGTTCATGATTGCTTTAAATTAGAAAACATGTCCAAACACTCAGAAAAAGCACTGATTACCGGTAGCAGTAGATTGGGTGATAATTTGGTTTGATTCCTGACAACATGTTTTAAATACAGTAGTCCCTCGTTTATCGCAGTAGTGTCTGTTCTCCGCTCCCCCACGATAAGTGAAAAACTGCAAAGTAGGAATAGTACAACTAGGTCTGTCACAATAACAAATTTTGTCACTGAAATTATTGCGATAAACGTTGATATTGTTTGAAATTTGACAATAATTAGCAATTATTGTCAAATTTAAGAAGAAATGTTGGTTAAATTAGTTTTGAGTGTAGTACATTTTTTGACCACCAGATGGCATTATAAGACTGAACCGAAGGATGGATAGTGAGGGAGTGAGCAGCGTGTCTCTAAAAAAATGGAGAGGCCCCTTGACGTGACATGGGCTGTCTCCTTCCTTTTTTCGGTTCTCACAATGGCGGACGCTCGGTGCGGTTTGAGCTCTTTAGCATAACATTTTTTACACAAAGTTTTTAATAAATAAAAAAATCAGTAAACAAGTTCTCACCTTCATTTAGAGAAAAACAACTTTTTACATAAAGGCATGGGTTTCAATCGTGAATATTTGAGCTTCAACAAGACGGAGGGTTTTTTCCTAGTCGGCCTGTTAGCTTAGCTCGTAGCTTAGCTTATTAGCGTAGCTGCTTTTAACAATCGAAAAACGTGATTTTGGAAAATTAAAATATATTTTAAAGAGAAAGGAAGGGATCAGTGAAGAGACCTGGAGTTTAGCTTTTTGTCATCCAGTGTCTTCAGTAGAATAGAGACACGAAGAAACAATAAAGCTGCTAAATTAAAATTATCAAAATTATTTTAATTTATCATGCGATTGATTAATTTATAGCGACAGGCCTAAGTACAAGTAGTAAGTAGTAGTTTATTTTAGTATATATATATATATATATATATATATATATATATATATATATATATATATATATATATATATACACACACAGGTAGTCCTCGACTTACGACGTTGATCCGTTCCTACGCGGCGTCGTAAACCGATTTTTGACGTAAGTCGGAACATACGTACATACTGCACCATATACATGTACAGTACTGTATTACCAAGCACTTAGCCTATCCTAACACAGTACCCTACATAATTATCAAAAAACACATACGTTTGGGAGCCATAATGAAGGGCAAAAAGAGTTAATGGCCTACTGGGATGCTGGTGACGCCGTCTTCCTTGGTCCAGAGCGGCGTACTCCGCCGTATTGGTTTACGACGTAAAACCGCGTTTACAGTACAGTACAGCATTCCTCCGCCGCTGCACCACGTACAGTACAATATTTTCTGCCGCTGCGTTACGACATTTACGATNATATATATATATATATATATATATATACACACACAGGTAGTCCTCGACTTACAAAGTTGATCCGTTCCTACGCAACGTCGTAAACCAATTTTTGTCGTAAGTCGGAACATACGTACATACTGCACCATATATGTACAGTACTGTATTACTAAGCACTTAGCCTATCCTAACACAGTACTCTACATAATTATCAAACAACACATACGTTTGGGAGCCATAATGAAGGGCAAAAAAAGTTAATGGCCCACTGGGACGCTGGTGACGCCGTTTTCCTTGGTCCAGAGCGGCGAACTCCGCCGTATTGGTTTACGACGTAAAACCGCGTTTACAGTACAGTACAGCATTCCTCCGCCGCTGCACCACGTACAGTACAATATTTTCTGCCGCTGCGTTACGACATTTACGATGTAAAACCGCGTTCACAGTACAGTGCAGCATTCCTCCGCCGCTGCACCGCATACAGTACAATATTTTCCGCCGCTGCGTTACGACATTTACGACATAAAACCACGTTCACAGTACAGTGCGGTATTCTTCCGCCGCTGCACCGCGTACAGTACAATACTGTATTCTTCCTCCGCTGCGTTACAACGTTTATGATGTAAAACCGCGTAACTCGAAATAAGGCTTTTCATAGTAAATGGGAGATGCATCTTAACCACAAAACGTCGTAACCCGAGGACTACATGTAT
>JBBPBX010034270.1:10816-32733 GCA_038048925.1 Garcialebias charrua
ATATATATATAGGCGTTTTAAACCTTTCCTACACTTGCAGTATTCTAAACAATATTTCTAAACTCTACGTTCTAAAAGAGCACAACATGTCATGATCTCCGCTCTCTCTGCCGCCTGCCAGCGCTCTTGGCCATGCCCACTTCTCCGCTGCAGAGCAGAGATCATGACATGCTGTAGGAGATAACTCCTCCCTGCACATGTGGGCTGCACACAGGTGCAGCAGGTGCTAAATAATTTCAAATAATTTATTTTAAATAAATAAAAAAATCCTTACCAATCGTGTGGCTCATCCATTGATCAGCAAATTGCATGTCATGTCCAGTCTTATTTTGAAAAACCGCGAAAGAGCGAGTTTGCGATTGTCAAACTGCGAAGTAGTGAGAGACTACTGTATTGCAGTATTTATTGTTTTTTTATTTATTTCTTTAACCGTAAAATATTGCAAATGTTAATTAATTTTACTCAGTTAACATTAATGTGTCATCGATAAATCAAGGTATAACGTTAAAATGTATATAAACAGATAAGGACATGATGGCATTAATTTTTATTCAGGATAATTGTTTAGGCTTGTAGAAGCGGTTTTCATTTCTGGTACATGCTGTGCTTTTAGTACTGACATTGTAAAACTTGAAGATGCAGTAAATTAAAACATGTTTTGCGTGTGTGTAATTTAAATAGAGTCCTCGAGTTTTCTTTCAGTGTGGCTTTTGGTTTGACTTAAGATACCCCAAATAAGCTAGTTAAATGAGTGGTGATAGGAGGTGAGAGGATTGTTTCATGAAGAAAATATTTGTTCTTTGTTGCTTTATATTTGTCTTTAAAAAAAACACACCTGCATTGTAAGACAAGGCTGAGTACTTTTTGAGAGGAGCAGAATTTCAGATGAAAAGTTTGATTAAACTTGAAAATCTGTTTTATTAGTTTTTCAAAGATTTCTTATAAATTGATCTGAGCCCTTTTAAAATGCTGTTTATCCTTCAAACTACCTTTTTTTTTAGCATTTGAGACATAATTATTTAGCATTAGGTTTGAAATTCACACTGTTGTTTGTTTTAAACATGGCTATAATGTACTGGTTGGCTAAGCTGCGCTTCGTTTTGCTTGAATCAGCTTTTAGTTGTCGTATCATGTATCATTTTCAAATGTGTGTACACTGCCTCACTTCATCTTCAATAAAATCTAAACATATTGTAACAGCACTTTTCTATCAGAGTCTGTCTATGTTTGAGCTTGAAGTTATTCTAAATTATTTTTAAAATATGAACATGCACTCATAAGAAAGAATTCAGCTTTATCAATTATGGTAGTCTTGAGTCTTACTCTAAGTAACTGACATCAAACTGTGAATACAATCTACAGTACTTCCTTTACACAGTGGTCAAATATTTTTACTCAGTTTGTCACTACAGCAGTACATAATTGTGATTGATAAAACATTTGTGTCTGGCCTTGAACATTTGCTACACAACCAATAAATATGAAAAAATGGTGGACTCTTGCTGAAATTTCACAAAGCTTAGCTGAATATTTTGTTTCTGCAGTGGAGATGCTCACATGCTAATAGATTACATCATGGATTTACGTAATTTAATTGTATTCCTTAATTAGCATTTTTTACACCTCTCTGGTTTTTGGTTCAACAATCTTGCAAATCCAAATTTGTGAATATAATTTAATTTTATCTCATACTCTCTAAAAGAAGTGGATCAAAACATTCTTGGTAGCAATGCTTTTCATAGCTATGTCTGCATCGTATTCATTAAATCAGAAGCATGGAGTTATAACCTGATGCTTCTGTTGATATATTGGGTTTCTAACCTCACAGCGGGGTCAGTAAATGGCCTTTTAGCAACAAGGCATGTGGATCCAAACATGAGGCGTGAGAATAAAGGCTGGTTTTTACTATTGGGGCATTTTGGGACGTTTATCACTTATGTTAAATTAATGTTCAACCATGTGTGTGAGTTCAGAGAGTTCTTTTCTCTCAGAGAGGAGCTGATTTGATCCTGCATGTACAGCTGGGAGGTCATTACTGTCCGTGTACTGTGATGGCTGATAAGTGTGTATTATATAAAAACAATTCTCGCACACTGTCCGGTGCATATTCTCTCAACCGGGCTTCAATGATGCATCTGTGTAAACTTGCAAGTGAATGTGTGTCCTTGCAAATAAACAACAACAACAAAACGGTTAAGTCAAAAGTCAAAGTCAACTTTATTGTCAGAACTGCAATATGTACAGGACATACACAGGATTGAAATTGCGTTTCTCTCAGTCCCTCGGTGCAACAGTAACCATTTAAACACTAAAACACTGAAACATATAATAAACATAAGCATAAAATAGTAAAAGTGTAACACTGTCCTGAGTTTTTGCATAGTGGTGCAAAAGTATGAAAATTTACACCAACACTAAAACTAAAACACTAAACATTTAATGAACATAATACTGTCCTGAGTTTTTGCATACTAGTATAAAAAAGTATAAAAAGTATAACTATAAAATAAACTAAAGGTTCTAGCATTGACATTTGCAAAGTGGAAAAGCAGCATATGAGTTAATGTACACAGTATATGTATGAGGTAGTTGATGTTGGTATAGAGGCAAAAGTGGCATATGCAGTAAGGCACATTGGACATCCTTAAATAAGGCTGGTCAGAGAATACTGTATATGTATCAGCAGTGGTGTAGATATAAAAGTAGTGTAAATGTAAACAGTAGTAATAAATGTAAACAGTAGTAATAAATTAAACAGTATTAATAAATAATTAAATATCTTCTCATGTCAAGTGTGGCTTCTTTGAGTAATTAAGATAAGGATATTTTTATCCAACATTTACATTTGCTCTGTAAATGCTGGATAAAAAAATAAAAATAGCTACAAGGAACAGAGTTCATAAAGGTGCAGGACTTCAAGTGCTTGGGGTCCACTGTCCAGGAACATGGGCAGTGTAGTAAAGAGGTGAAGAAGAGAGTCCAGGCAGGATGGAGTGGGTGGAGAAAAGTTTCAGGAGTGATTTGTGACAAAAATGTGTCAGCAAAGGTCAAAGGTAAAGTTTACAAGACAGTGGTGAGACCAGCTATGTTGTATGGTCTGGATACAGAGATGTGTGTCACTGTTAGATTATTTGTTTTATTGCTCATTTAAACATATCTTATGAACCATGTACTTTGCAAAAACTCCCTGCAAAAGTATTTGTCTTACACAAGATGTTGTTTACTGAAAAACAGAAAACCAAAGAATGTTTCAGTTTGTTTAAAACCTGCAGTTCCTGTCTTGGTCAAAACTGACCACGTCGGTGTTATCCAAAACTGTCATCAGAAACTTGTTCTTCCTGTAACTGCCCACCCACTTGACAATAAAAGGCTTGTGCGCACTGAACCAAAGTGGACTTCACTCTGCTGTGATTTCCCCTTTGCAAAGATTGTGACTGAAAACTAATTATTGTCATTTGTGTGATTATTTGTTTAGAAGCTGCGGGGTTTGCTTAAAACCTATCAATGTGGACAAAAAGACAGGAGACAGAACTGGAAGTGGCAGAGATGAAGATGTTGAGGTTCTCCTTAGGAGTGACAAAGATCAATAAAATTAGGAATGAGATCATCAGAGCACATGTTGAACAACTGGGAGGTAAAGTTAGAAAGGCCAGTCTGAGATGGTTTGGACATGTCCAGAGGAGGGACAGTGGGTATATGGGTATATTGGTAGAAGGATGTTAGAAAGCTCAAATAGGTCTTTTGCAGACACGTGACATTTTGCACTCCCGGTCGCCATATTGTATGGATACCGGTTCATTTAAACAGAGGAAGTCCATGCCTTAGCTGCTACCTCGTAAGGATCAATGTTGTTAATTGAAGCTAACTTCACCATGTAACGTTCTCTGGCTTCAAGGTTGAGTTTCTCTCTACAGTATAAGGCTTCTGATCATTTTTATATTTAGTTTGCATTTTGCTGATGTTATTGTTCTGTATCGCACTGTGTTTAACATGGACTTCCTCTGTTTAAAAGAACCGGTATACACCCAACATGGCGACCGTAAGTGCAAAAAGACATGAGCCGTGACGTCACGTGCAAAAGACCGATACCTCTTTGGTCGGATCTGGGGAGAGGGTGAGTGGCTCGTCCTGTTCGGGTGGCCCTGGGGACTCTGGGCTCGGGGTCCTTCTTGGGGTCTTGGGCTCTGATCGCCCCTTTGCCTGCCTCGGGCCTTGGGCGGGCGGATCTCTGATGCTTCATGGTCGCTATTGAATGTTCTATTTGAGGAACCTTATTCACTTATGCATGCTCACAACCACACACAAATGGGTGCAGGGATGTATATGTAGATATCATATGCAGATATGTAGATGGGTATGTGACTGAATATGATTGTATATGTGTATACTGTATATACTATACATTTGTAGGTATGGGTATGTATATTTATGGAAATCTACTGCAAGGTCATGAATGTTATTAGTCTTTATGCATGTGTTGATGTGTTCTGTCATGTACTTTGCAGGATTGCAGACGAAGGTTGGGTGTGTTTACCTTGTGTTTTTTTTGTGGATAATTGTGTCTTTTCTTTCTTTCTATTAATTTTCGGTGAGAGAGGATGGCTGTAAGGTGAGAAGGGAGGCCATCTATAAAAGGCAAAAAAAAGAAAGCTCAAATACCTCAACTAAAGCCCCAAATCCCAAATGAGTTGAAAAGGAGGCGCCATGGACAAATATCCGTCAACCTTGCAACAGTGCTCTAGTACTTGATCACCGACATCCTGGAGCTGGTGGGAGACTCGGCTCATGACAATGGGAGGACCGGGATCATCCCCCGGCACCTTCAGCTGTCTGTCTGTGGTGACGAGGAGTTCGGCAGACTGCTGAGAGGAACGATCATTGCTCAGGGAAGAATTCTGCCCGGCATTCGGGCAGTCCTGCTGCCCAGGAGGACTGAGAGGACTGCCTGATCTGACAGCAAGCTGGATCTGGGTGGACGGATTTTTATCTGTGGACAGATTTCTCGGCAGGAGATCCTTCCTGTCCACCGCTGTCAACATCTAACAACTTTTGAATGAAACCAGAATGATGAGCTACAACAACACAATTTCCCTTTGGAATTATTCAATTATTTTTTAATTGAATTGAAGAGACGAAGATGAGATACATGGATGCAGTTAGAGAGGACATGGAGGTAGTTGGAGTGAGGACAGAGGACAGAGTGAGATGAAGGAGGATGATTCACTGTGGCGACCCCTGAAGAAAGAAAAGCCGACAGAAGGTGATTTACATTTGCTCCTCTGTGCTCAGTAACGGCAAGTCACGTGGATCTAAACTTATGAGGCGTGAGAAAAAAGGCTGGTTCTCACATTTGCTCGTCGGTGTCGAGTGCCAGAGTTCATGTGACCCTGCAGTGTATGGACAGCTGATAGGCAAGTTTCCACACCTGGGAGCATAAAGAGGCCTTATCTTGAGAGTGAGCACCACTCGCTGAGCCCCATAGCTTACATGATGCATGCTTTTCAGACTCTCCTCCTCTTGGCCGTAGGCCTCTCTGTGGGTGAGTACAACTAAAAGTGTGAATTTGTTCAAGTTTTTGGAAGCTGAATATGTGATCGGAGTCATTTTCCTGTGTTGCAGCCCACTCTTTGGACTACAAGGCGCTCACGCAGTTTAGAAACATGATCCTGTGTATGTTGCCTGATAGCTGGCCTGGCCTGGACTATGCCGACTATGGCTGCTACTGTGGTTATGGAGGTTCTGGCACGCCCGTTGACGATCTGGACAGGTTATAATTCAGCCTCTTTACATTCTCGCTACCTTTAATAGGATTCTGAGCTTGGTCAAAAACAACAACTCATTGAACATTTTTGTTTTGACCTGCAGGTGCTGCGAAGTTCATGACCAGTGCTACAGTGATGCTATGCAGCATCCAAAGTGCTGGCCCATCATCGACAACCCTTACACTGAGTTCTACGACTACACCTGCGATGCGGCGAACCGAAAGATCACCTGCACACGTGAGTTCACTTGCAACAGAAAAGGTTAAATCATCTGGACCAGTTTCTTTAAGTGAGAAATGTTTTATCCCCCATCCAGAGGACTTCCTCGGTCTACGACCTGCCAACCAGATCTTACCCATAGGTAGACTTTGCTGCTGTGTTTCAAGCCAAACGCTTGTTGGAATCTCAAAAGCAGGCTTCATGTCAAAGCACACCCATCCAAAACAATCAATCATCTTGTACAACAATCAAATGTTTTATGTCAGACGGCCAACTTGCACAGCATTAAAGGCTATCTATGGAACATTTCTGTTTGGCAGGCCGTAGACTGAGAAAGTCCTCTGGATGGGGGATGAAACGTTCCTCACTTAAAGAAACTGGTCCAGGTGGCACCATTTAACTTTTTTGTTGTTATCTACCTGGATGACTGAGCTTACAACCCTTTGTTTGAGTTCGCTAACCTTTTCCCTTTGTCCGCCAGAGTCTTCTTGCCCTCTAGATTGATATTGATCCCTTTTACTTTCTCTTTTCCAGACAAAAACAACGAATGTGAGATGTTCATCTGCGAGTGCGACCGGTTAGCTGCAGAGTGCTTCGGCAGGTCAGAGTGGAACCCCGAGCACGAGCACCTGCCAAGTGACCGCTGCAAGTAAATTTTAAACCGTATCAAACGTCCTGATGCATGCTCAATAATCCACGTAGAAAAATGTAACAAAGTCAGATCCTCTGGATGGATTGTTCTTTGTTCAAGTATCAAATAAAGAATCTCTTCATCAACAAGTTACTTTTATTTATTTTTTAGCTTTCACCAGTAACAGATTGTAGTTTCAGTTCATTAGGACTTCTCCCCTATTCCACATATTTACACAAACATTTCTGAATTGTTTAAAATAAGTGTTTCTATGTCCATATGGGGTTTCACGTATCCATTGTTCTCATGTGCTGAATATTCTTGGTTGGGTTTGCAACTGCTGGTTAGTTATATTGATCAGGCTCCAGTTTTCAGTGTTATCAATAGATGGCGCTGTTCGTTCCCTGTTGCTTTAGCTAGAAATGAGTAGAGAAGCTGTTCGTTCTGGTAAATGACAGTTGTTCTGTGTACTTTCTGTAACCTTGTGAAAAAATAAAAATGTTTTCTAAGGAAGAAAAACAAAGGTGAAAGTTCTTTTAATTTTTGCTCAACTGGTATTTTTGAATTAATGAGTTAGGAGGATTTCTTTTTTGAACTAATTATGTAATGTTGGCAATGCAGACTGGTTACATAACCTTTTTGAGTGACTTGTTATTCTCAAATGAGTAATTAAAAAATGCATTATGATTCCTATCCAAGTTTCAAGTTCAGACAAAATAAAATAAATAAACCTTTTTTTTATTTTTTTACAAACTGTATTTATTTGACAACACAAGATAAAAAATCTAGTTTTTTTTTCCCATCTCCTTGATCCCAATATTCTGAAACATATTCAGAGTGGGGCAGCACAGTTGGTAGAGCTGCCGTGCAAGAAGGTCGCCAGATCAAAACCCAGCCGAGAGCCATTCTGGGTGGAGTTTGCATGTTCTCTCCGTGCATGCGTGGGTTTTCGCTCAGATTTCTTCCTACAGAACAAAAAACGATTGGTAACTCTAAATTGTCCCTAGGTGTGAGTAAGTGGATGGTTGTTTGTCTCGTTTGTCTTTATGTGTGATGGACTGCGCCCTGTCCAGGGTGTCCCCCGTCTCTCGCACAGTGATAGTTGGATATGGGTACCAGTAACCCCATGACCCGAAAAGGAAAAGATAATGGCTAGATGGATTCAGGGTATGACACAGATTATGTGTCACTATATTATTATGAAGGAAGGTAAAAATGAAAAATGTCAACTTTATCAATAACATGCTGTTCCAGATGAGGTTATAGTTGCTAATAAGACCATTTGGCACAGATAAAGGGAAAAAAAAGACCCAGAAATCAAATAATGTCTGCCTGTCTGTCTTTTCGTGAGCCGTCTGTGTTAACAACCCACAGTGATCAGTGCTGAGGCTGCAGCCCAGTGATTCACTCTTTAGGCTGTTGTTCAGACAGCACTGTGAGCGCAGCAGCTGCTAGCTGGCTGCTGGAAGTCATCCAGCTGAGCCTTCTGCTTGTTAAAAGATAAAATGAGTAAAATGACAAATACTCTGACAAAAGCGATACAGGACTAGCGGATGTCTCACATTTTGCCCTTTTGTAAGCATGTGTGTACGTGCCTAAAAATGACTAATGGGCTTGTCATCGCATGCTGTGTCCAAACAGAAAATCATGAAAAATATTCAAACTGAAACTGCTGAAATATGAGACTACCACTGTGTACTTTGTATGCAGCGAACAAGTCTAAACAGTATTTTATTTTACCATTAGTTACTGTTTCCTGCCATTTTGGTAGAGATCTCACATGTTAGGTCTTATTTATTTACTTTAAGATAATTTGTGAACATTTCTTTCAAAAGCCATTAATAAAATTCTGCATCTTAATTTTCCGTTTTGTCCTCCTTACTAATTTCGCTTTCTTGTGTAGACAGTTAGATTTTCTTAAACATAATTACCGTACTTGCCGCAGTACACGTCGCACCGCCATATAGGTGCATCAGTCTAAATATGTCTAATAAAGTGGGAAGAAAAAAAAAAGTTGCATCTCCGTTGACACATCGGGTTTGTTATGCGTCAACGCTGACAACCCGGAAATCTGTGGCTAAAATTGATTGGCTGCCAAATGGCGACCATGGGAGTTTGCGCGGGAGGATTTTAACAAGAATTTAACAAGATTAACACTTAAAAACAATTATTTGTTTGTTGAAATTATAGTAAAAGGTGTGTCTCAGTTGAACTTTTCCTTAATAAATGCACTTTAATGGTCAAATCAGCTGCACTTCACCTGGGCGGCACGGCAAAATGCAGCTGATCTGACGTTTGTTCCAGGAGTTCTGGAGCGAGACGAATGTTGCTCTGTATGGCAAGTCAACTGTCTCATTAATAGCCAGTTTTATCAATTAAATGAGACACATGGCTTGCCATATTAATCGAGGTCCTTATAGTGGCTGAAAATGGTAGTGTTAAATAGTTTGCTTGTCAGAATTAATGGAATTGCCAGATCTCAGCCAAAAATTGGGTTTTATATACCTGTATATATAGAGGGGGAAAACCAAATACAGGTGGTCCCTGACTTACGAGCGAGTTCCGTTCCTACGAGTCGCTCGTAAGATGAAAACTCGTATGTCGGAACACAAAACACGTGTCGCTCGTATGTCCGGATTTTCGGTCGTAAGTCGGAAAATGTATGCTAACGCTACTACGAACACTCATTTTTCAACACAAACTGTTAGCTAACACACTTTCATCTAAAAACACATACCAGTGCTGTATTTTCTGTATGTTCTGTACAACTTTACTGTTCGTTAGTCAGCTCGTAAGTCCGGAACGTCGTATGTCAATGCGCTCGATAGTCGGGGACCACCTGTATGTCGCTTCGCTTTATAAGTCACAGGCATGTAATTTCTGAAAAAAACAGATTTGTACAGCAAAAATTATGATATTTAGTCCAAGTTTCTAGATCAGGGGTCACCAACCTTTTTGAAACTGAGAGCTACTTCGTGGGTATACAGAGACATACAAAGGGCACCAGTTTGATAAACTCTTCGGAAATAACAAAGCGTAAATTGAAAAAAGTGTATAATAAACATATTTTTAAGAACATATTTTTAAGATAGACATTTTAAAATATACTGTATATAAATACTAAAAAAGAACAACAACTGAATAAAATGAAATTTTAAATATAGCTTAGTAGTGAGTTGTGCTATTTTTAGAACAGGTCTGAGGGCACCCCAAATGGTCCTTGGGGGCACCCGGGTGCCCGCAGGCACCATGTTGGTGACCCCTCTTCTAGATTTTACCAAGTAGTTTTGATGCTGAAACTGCATTGTGACTTTGTGTCACCAAAAACTTACTGCATTGAGGTTTAATAAAAAATGTACTAAAAAAAACTGGAGAAAAAAAAAAAACGTCCTATTGGGGGAAATCATGATTGCTGAGTTGCCTTTTTGCAATAAAACAGTGATGGTAAAAACAACTGCACTGTTACGCTTTAACAAGATCACTTTGTCAATAAGACAATTTGCTGAAGAGCGGCATTACAAAAAGCGAGACCTGTTGTCCCCTGATACACTGTCTCACAAAACACTTTCTTTACTTTTTAGAACACTACTGTAATGGTCATTGCAGAAACAGGTACATAAATATGTATGCATTTTTGTCTTTGCTAGTGAAACTTATAACTCTTGCCTTCATGCAGAAACTGCAAAAAGTGGTGAAGTGGATGAGAGGTTTCCTCACAGAGGCTTTGAGATGAACTGATGGTTTTACCAGCTTGATTAATCATGCGCGTTTTGTGTTAGAAAGTTGTACCAGGAGGAGATAGTGAAGGTGAGGGTGGACAATAAACTATAATTAAAATGTAATTACCGTATAAGAGACAGCCACCTCAGCAGGTAGAGGTGCCGTTGTTCCATTTTCTTTATAGGGTCCACATGCTGGGAAAAGGGTATTTCATCCTGCTCCACAAACTACTGTATACAGAGGGGTTTAAACTAATGAAATGCCAAACTGGCTCTACCTCTGCACTACAGCTCTTTTGTCTTTGTAATGTTGAGCTCTGAAGAGTCTTAAGTAAATGTTTGGACCAAGTTATCAATGTTCTGCTTGTACTAGGTCAAGATAATAAAACAACTTTTGCCTCACTAATAGTAGTTTGTACTAGTTTGCTTAACTAGTAGCTAAGCAGTTGCTTAGAAGTTACCCTGGGGTCCTTTGTGACCTTGAAGACTAGTCCACGTCTTGCTCTTGGAGTGACCTTTTTTGATCCACTCCTGGGGAGGGTAACTGAATTTCCTCCATTTGTACATTATCTGTCTGACTGTGGATTGGTGGAGTCCAAACTCTTCAGAGATGGTTTTGTAACATTGTCCAGCCGCATGAGCATTAACAAATCTTTTTCTGAGCTCTTCAGAGATTTAATTTGTTTCTACCATGATCTACTTCCACAAACGTGAAGAGCATACTTCTTCTTTTTCTTTTAGTTTAATGGCGGATTGCAAACAACGTTCAGGTGCCTACCGCCACCTACTGAGCAAGAGTGCTTATGGCTTTTCCTATACAGTACAGGGAACCCCCGACCTACGAACGAGTTCGGGACCTAAGAACCGTTCGCAGCTCGATCCTGCCGTAGGTAGGGGGTGAAAATTATATAAAAAAAAAAAATTATTCATTCATTCATTCATTCAACCTTTATTTATCATGCTAACGGAGCGCGCACACACATTTAAGCATGTACAGTAGTGTACTGTAATGTTAAACATTGCTATTCACATTTACAGAATAAATAAAAATATATTTTCTTACTTTGAGATGGTCAAAGCCGACATCTTAGGTTGCCATGCGTTGATTGTTGTCGGGGCCGAGCAGCGCGGCGGCCGGCCAGTGAACCACCGCAGCTGCTCCAGACCTGTGTTAGCTAGCTGGCTAGCTTCTGCTAGCCAAGCCATGAGCTGGTGTTGGAGCGGCGGCGCGATCAATCTGTAGCTCCTGCTCCAGCCTGAGACGTCCACAGAGCTCACAGAGACGTTTCCAGCTCGTAATTAATCCATATGAAGCCATCCTGGTCACCAGTCTTCGGCCGGCTACCGTGTTAGCTCCCGTGTTAGCTTCTGGAGCTAGCCAGGCCAGAGCCTGGCCGGAGGTGTTCGCGCGGCGGCCTGGCACGATCACCGATAAATCCGCTGCTGCCTGAGACATCCACAAAGTTCACAGAGACGTTTCCAGCTCGTAATTAATCCATATGAAGCCATCCTGGTCACCAGTCTTCGGCTGGCTCCCGGGCAGCTAACCTAAAATGGCGTCCGGTGTTCTGTGACCGGAGACCCCAGTGACTGAACCTAAAATGGCGTCCGCCGTCCGGTGTTCTACATTAATTTGTGACCGTGTAAACTGAAGACCTACTTCCTGTTGCCCAAGATTGCTCAAAAATGATCAGAAATGATCTTTTTTATCATAATTATTATTTATAAAGCCTTTAAAACAACCACAGCTGCAACAAAGTGATGTACACATGAAATTAAGAACATTTAAACAAAAAAAAAAAAAAAAAAAATTTAATACAGTAATTTCATATTTTTATTAAATATGATACGTTCGTAGGTCCCGTTGTTCGTAGGTCGATGGAGTCGTAAGTGGGGGGTTACTTGTATCCTACTTTTAATATTAATGTTATGTAGATAAATGAACAACTCTTTTCTAATTTTTTTTAATGCACTCCATCAGTACATGTTCTACAC
This sequence comes from Garcialebias charrua, assembly GCA_038048925.1. NCBI lineage: Eukaryota > Metazoa > Chordata > Actinopteri > Cyprinodontiformes > Rivulidae > Garcialebias > Garcialebias charrua. The sequence continues at coordinate 23,143 of JBBPBX010034270.1, forward strand.
TTTCTGTATCCCCACATTCCTCACATCTACTTTCATTCCATTTCCCCATCAACATTGTGTCATTTAGAAGTGTATGGCCTACCCTCATTCTCATTAGTCTACTGTCACCTCTTCTCTTCTACATCTTTCTCTCTATAAATATTTATTGTAACTGATTTTTGAAGTTAGAATAATCGTCTTCCTTTCTTGTCTTCATTCCATATTTTCTGCCATTTTTCTTTTTCTTTTCCTTTAATATATGACTTACCCTCTCCTTTCCCTAATGTTATATCAACTGTTATTTCTCCTTTCAATGCTTAAGAGCAGACTTTGATTAATCCCTGTTCTTTAAATTAAACAGGGCGAAACTCACACCTGATCATCATCCCACTGATTGAAAACACTTGACTCTAACTTCACCTTGATGTAGTTTGTGTATTACAGTTAGAAAAATTAAGTAGAATTATTCATTTTGTGATGTAGTTTGTGTATTACAGTTAGAAAAATTAAGTAGAATTATTCATTTTGTGATGTAGTTTGTGTATTACAGTTAGAAAAATTAAGTAGAATTATTCATTTTGTGATGTAGTTTGTGTATTACAGTTAGTAAAATTAAGTAGAATTATTCATTTTGTGATGTAGTTTGAAGGTTATCATTGGTTGAACAAACTGTGAAATAAGGGGCAGATATAATAAGATTTCATCTTCTTTCTGCTCCTTTCATTTTATCCTACTTGTATTCTTGTATCTGATGAAACTGTCTTGTATTGTTCTTTTAAAATGAATGAATAAACATCAAATCAAATCAAAACCTTCAAATTAACTGCAAATCCTAGAGGTTCACATACTTTTGCCACTCACAAATATGTAATATTGGACCATTTTACTCAATTAATAAATGTCCAAGTATAATATTTCTGTCTTATTTGTTTAACTGGGTTCTCTGATGGAACACTGATGGAGCTAAGGAAAATAAATAAATGAAAGTGCATTGTGTGAAACTCTAGGAGTGTAAGCTGCTCATACAACATTCCAGTTGATACTTCTCAGCTGTAACAGTTCCCAAAGGTTGGAATAGGACACCGGTGGCCTGAAGGTATAAAGGTGAATAGCAGCACAAGATTAAATGAGGTGACCAAGTAGAAACAAGAATAGCAGGAACAAAGATTTTCACTGTTATATAATCTAATGATGACTACACCCCTGCCTGTACACACAAGTCCATGGACAATCCCAAGAAACCAGCAGTGATATTTCTATAGTTACTTGTTGTTTGCCAAACCAATACAAGATGTAACAATTCCAAGCATGTCAAAGGCAAGGGAGTGTCTGCAACATGCTTTACCATTCCAGCTGTTTGTGCTTTTTTTTTTGTCTCAGAAGAATAATTGACTCTTTTATGTCTGGTATGTATGACCAAGAGGCCAAGAGCATTATCATGTTGGGAAATTCAAACCACAAAAATATGGCTATCCCATATATCACATATACGGCAAACATATGGCACTTGGTTTCTCGATGTATTTGGAAACAGTAGGTTTTCCACCTTTACCTTGTTTATCTGGATTCATGTTAAACACCACTTTGTGTATATGCAGTTCATTGTATTGATTTTTTAGAAAGTCTAGAATTCAGATTTTCAGAGAGTAGAAAAGACAAATCAAAGGTTGCATAGTTTAAATATTTAATCAGGTAATTAATGCAAAACATGGCATTTACATTGCAAGAAGATAGTTTGCTACTAGAGTAAAAGGTAGCTTCACAATGTTCTAAATAGACATTATAAATAGGTCATCCATCCCCTATATTACAAACTCCCTTTAAATAGTAAGAAATGTATTTTATGTACATCAGTTAAAGTGCTGTAAAAAAAAATTGGGCTAAGCCCTGGTCTGTGAGGTTGGAACCTCTGCTCTTTTTCTGCTGGACAAGTACATTTTAAGAAACTGAGCTTCATCCGTCTCTTTTTATGCACATGGCAGCCTGTGGACATGCATTTGGTCGGTACTTTGATAGTGTGGAGTAAAATCGGCTGGCGCAGCCATGGCTAGGATTTGTTCCATTTTTTTCCATGCACACTTTGTAGTTCTGTCCTTTGTTGTTATCATAGACTGGTGCAAAACCAGGTACTGTACAGAACAAGAAGAACTCAGTTTGCTCATTCAGATCTTTGTTTTGGGGTAGGCTTACTTCGAAAGAAAAAACATCTAAACCCTGGCAAGGGTCATACTTCAAGAATGTGCAGGGAATGTCTTTATAGGTTTTCCATGAATCAAAAGTCACTCTTATACACACAGCCTTTGTTGCCCTTTGCATGGCGCACACTGTGCCAGCCAGGGTGTTCTTTGAAACATTATAATTCTCCACGTGTACTCTCTTGTCTCGTAGACGAGTAAAGTCTTGTGTGGGCTGAGGAAGACCCAACAGCAAGTTGGTGCAGACAGGCTTGTTAGAACTTTGCTGGTCTTCGAAACAATCAGGAGGGGGCCCCTTTACTTGGTCGAAAGAGGAGAAGGACTCCCGGGTGTATAGACGCACCTCAGTGAGTTTTTTCCCCATGTCATCAGCAAACACCACACGCTTCTTGTTCACGCCGGTGCTGTTTTTGCGGAAACAACTTCGTAGATTGGGAGACTCTTGAGCCAAGGACGGCAATGAAGAGGAAGGGAGTCGTGTAGGATGAAGTTTGACTCTTTCTGGCGTGTACACTGGCAGTTCATAACGCTGCGTGGGTTTCAGAGGAGACATGGATAGTAGCCGGCAAAGATACCGGCCATTATTTAGGCTCAGACACTGGGCCAAGTCAGCTGAGTTCACAACAGGCTGAGCGTGACTGAAAGCGTTTAGAACTCTGTGAAGAAAAACACAACACAATGGCTATTATTACATGTACATTGTACAAAAAGTCAAGTCAGTGCAATTGATTTAACACTGGAAAACCCAGGAAATTCAGACTACTATTATAACTACTGTGAGTTTGTCAAATGACAATTTTAAAGTATTCACCTTCCATTAGGTGTTTGGGCCCCTGGGGCTGGAGGTCTTTGTTTGTGGGTTTGAATAGTAAACATTCCTTCCTTTCTTCTCCAGCATATCACCTCCAGTAGGGCAAAACAAAGGATCACTCCCCCACACTGAGAACCATACTCCCCCCACAAATACCCTCCACATTCCAAAAGCATTGCTTCTTCAGGTGAGAGTTGCTTTCTTACACCAGAGAGAGACTTGAGATATAGCTCTGTACTTTCAAAAATTTGCTGAAAGGAGCATATATATATATATATATATATATATATATATATATATATAATATATATATATATATNCGTGTACACTGGCAGTTCATAACGCTGCGTGGGTTTCAGAGGAGACATGGATAGTAGCCGGCAAAGATACCGGCCATTATTTAGGCTCAGACACTGGGCCAAGTCAGCTGAGTTCACAACAGGCTGAGCGTGACTGAAAGCGTTTAGAACTCTGTGAAGAAAAACACAACACAATGGCTATTATTACATGTACATTGTACAAAAAGTAAAAGTCAGCGCAATTGATTTAAATGTATTTAAATGACGACGTAACCTACCGTGCACAATTCATTTTCACACTGCAGATCTTGTGCCGAAAAATTGCATATACACACAAAGGCTGCAGCAAAGTCAGTATTACCTGCAAACAAACAAAAAACAAGCATTGTTAAAAAAAAAAGTCAAATGAAACATTCAATGAACTGTTAATACACTGGGCTCACAAAATGATTTAAAGGCCATTGCAAATAAGAACCATAAAGGTACAGTAATAGAGAATAAAATACTTACAGTTTGTAGAGCTCTATATATGTTGTCAGATTCGAGAGGGGAAAGAATAATAATCTTGACACTTCTCTGTCTCTGCTCACTCTGAAGCCTGGGTGTTGAGTTTTGAGATGAAAGAATGCACCCTGCTGTGATGTCACCTTTACACGAGGGCATAGTTTAACCAATGAAATGAAACCAGTTTGTTGATGTTGTGCCAAAATGGAGTCGTTGAATAAGAGTTGAATAGCTTCCCTTTTAAGGCATAACATGGGTTTGATGAGAAAATAAATAACAATTTCAATGTTTTTGTCATTTTTATTTTCTAACAGCGTAAAAACAATTTTGATTTTTGGTGATTTTGATTAGAAACACTATTTTGCACATAATGCAGCAGAAAGCAAACATCTGCTGAGAGAATGAATTTGGTTGCTTGTTTTACGCCTGAAGAGTTGGCATTATAACTTTAAGAGTTTAATTACATGCAATGTGCCCTTGTCAGTTTGAGAAAAAGTGTAATCTTGTACCGGTATTTTACTGAGGACACTGTGTCCCGACCGTCAGCACTGCTTGTTAGATGATAAGATGCCACCAAAAACTCTGGAGGTCCTCCAAAAACCACAGGTCTCAAAGTCAGTAAGGTTTATTTCCCTTCACCTGGAACACAAGCAGTGTGTTAAAACCTATAGAGTAAAAGTTTAATTTTGAAACTTGTATTACAGTACTGTATTAACAAATTATTGATGTAAAAACTATAAGTGAAATAGGAAATATTAGACTTGCTAATTTGTAAATTATGCTTGGGCAAAAGCCTCATAAGATGAAACATTCCAGAGCCAGACTGCAAAAAGACAATGACTGAAAGATGTATAACTCCAACCACTTATCAAAACAGTTGTAAGTTCAACACTGGTTTGTGTAGGACTATCTTGTCTACAGCGTTGACTTACCAATTTACATACCAGACCTTTTTTATACTACAAATCGTTATATTCTTCAGCACAAGTAATGAAAACCTGCTCAGTTGTTGAGAAGTAACAAAGTCAGGATTTACAAATGCAACAATGCTTGTGTGTCAAGATAGTTTTTGGTCTTGAAGATATGTTAATTTTTGTGTTTGTTTATGACCAGCCTTCAATTCTTTTTTTTTATTTTTATTACCGTATATATTTTACTTTTCTTCTTGAGGTGCTTTCTCAATACCAATTGAAACAATTGTGTTCTAAGCTTTAAAGCTGCAGTGACTGGCTATGCTTGTGCAAACTGAACACATATGCAAATCTCTCTCTTTCCCTTCACCTGCGTGGGTCATTAGGATATTTGTTGGCCTGGTCCACACGAGATCCAAAGAAATTGTTAAAAAACAAAAATGGATAGACTTCTATAATGAAGCTGAAGACGTTTTGCTTCCCATCTGGGAGTCTTTCTCAATTCAAACTTCTAGAGTGTGTGGAGTTCCAAACTTTGGAACTGCTTGGGGAGCCTTCTTGTGTTCTTAGATTCACCTGCAGATTAGACTGGAACTACCATACTAGCCCCACACAATGGAGGCTCGCTCGATAGGCTCTTTGTTAACCCGGCTCACTAGAGAGATGTTTTGGTTGCCTTGCCTGCATGAATGGGTGAATAGGAGTGGCACTGACTGGGGATCAGGCCTAATGCTGCATTGTAATCTAAAACAGCTAAGTCTGGTCCTCTGGACATTCAAAAAACAAAACAAAACAAAGCAAAAAATAAATAATTGTAGAAACATTTCGTCTTTCGTCCGAAAGACTTCCTCAGTCTGAGCTGCATTGTAAGTTTTTGAAAGTTGAAATCTGAGACCTCCTCTTCTGTTATTTGTTTTTTCTTGTTTGACGTCAATGGCTTCCTTCACCCCCCCCCCCCTCTTAAACCGTCTGTCTTTCCCATCCCGTCTGAGTAGCCCAGTCCTCACCTCCTTCTACAGGTGTGCAGTGGAGAGCATCCTGTGCTCCAGCATCAACGTGTGGCATGGAGGCTGCACAGTTGCAGAAAGAAAAGCTTTGCAGAGAGTGGTAAAGGCTGCACAGAGGTCTGTTGGAGTCAGTCTCCCCACTATCACAGACATTTATGGTACATCCACACCAAACAGCGTTTCAACTTCAAAAAAGCTCGTCACGCACGCAAGTGGACGCACTGGACCCACAGTGGTGTCCAGACCAGAACGCGAAACTGCGGCGGTGTGGCGGCGGGGGGTGTGGGAGGAGCTTACCGGTATACCGAGTTCCTCACTGCACTCCGCCAGGCAAGGAGCTTTTTATTTCTGTCTCTGTAGAGCAGACTTGACTGGTCGTGAAGGACTTGTCGCGAACACACAGCTACAATGAGTTTCTCTTCCATAGTACACGACTTTGCGGGTTTTTTCTGTGTCCCACAAACAATACGTCACATAGTTGCGCAATACCCGTCCCCTCGTTTCCGCGTCACATAGGGACTCTCCCCCTCTCTTCTCCCCCCGACTCTCCCTGATCAACCAATCAGGGAGAGTTGAACGGCGTTTGAACGGCGAAAACTTCAGCTAAATCAACGCGTGCTTTGGAGGCTGAAGCGGGTTCACGTGCAGGGAAAACGCTTTCCAGCACGCTCAACATGCACGTGACGTGACGCCCGACGCCAAGACGCGCCAGGAGGCGCGTCCCCCATTGAATTTGCATGTAAACTGGATGCTCCTGCAGTTGAAACGCTGTTAGGTGTGGACGTACCATTACACCTCCAGATGCAGGAAGAGGGCCACCTGCATCATGAAGGACCCCACTCACCCAGCACACACTTTTTGCCCCACTCCCCTCAGGAAGGAGGTTGAGGAGCATCAAATGTAGAACCACTAGACTGAGGAACAGCTTCTAACAGTCTAACAGCCTCAGGGTAGACCCCGAGGCCGCCAGACCCATGAATAAATAAACGACAAGAATAATCACCGCAAAATATCACATCATGCTGATCTGTTTCTTGTTGCTGTGTTCATCTGTGACCATCTGCTCATAAAGACTCATGTTTGTGCTGCTGTTTGTAATGATGTTTTTCTATTACACTGGTGCTTAGTGTATTTTTAGCTGATGTTTTTCTTAGTTCATATCTTAGATGTTACTACTGTTCTTCTCTTACATTTTTTCTGTTGTTGGATGTAACTGGGACCCTGTGTACATAATCTTGTTTCATCACATGTAGCCTACCACATGCGGTGCAAATGACAATAAAGATTCTCTGACTCTCTCTCTGTCTCTGACTAAATTATGTACATTTTGGTCCTCCCAACCGTGTCCCTTATCCTTGTGATTTTGGTGGACCACTGAGTCTCATCCTGAAGAGCTGCTCTCCAGTGTTGAGCCATGTGTCTGTGGAAAAGTTGTTTAGTTTCTCCAGTGTAGAAGTCTGAACTGTAGATACCACACTGCTCAGTTTGGGTCCTTGGGATGGACCAGCCTCTGTCTGTGGGTCCTGTTGGGTTTGAAATGTTCCGGGATGTGTTTGGAGAAAATACTTCCGAGTTTCTCCAGCAACGTAAGGGAAGACACTATTTTTGGCATTTGCTCTTCTCTCTGTTCTGTTCTGCAGCATGTTTTTTGGATTTGTTTGCTAATTTGATACAGGCCACATTAGGATGTCTACAGGCTTGATGTGTCTTTCTACTTCTGGATGAAGGACGGAACATCTCAGAAAAAAAGAAGAAGAAAATAAACCATCCAGATGACCCGACTGAACATTGTTGGACTTTTACTTCTATCACATGGATTCTGACCAGTGTCATCCACATATATGAATATCTTTTTTGAACTGATCATGAGCTGGATGACTGAATCTTCACCAGCACATGAGATGTGTTTTGGTCACACAATGAAGGAGCAAACTGGTGTGAAACTGACACTGAATTATATTCAAAACTGCATCGCAAGTGTTGGAAATTGACACACTCCAATTTGTTGGTCTTTTTCATTTGATGCAAAACATTAAATTTAGTGTTGGCAGGGCTTGTAATACCACCACCTAATATACAGTATATACTTTATAAATGTGTTTCTGTTAGCAACAACCTTTGTTGAAAACGTTTCCACACCTATCAACCTTTGACAAAGACATTTTAATTTGTTGAAACCAGTTTGGGAGTCGCTGTGATTTAGTGCCAAATCCAACACATGGGAGTAGTACAAAACCGAGAGGAGAGCCTTTGGGCAAACCAAGGATTTTATGGTTACATTTCATTTGACAGCTGTATTTAAGGGGAGCAGGGGGATTTGACTGGGGAGAGGACTAATCAAACTCCTGCTTCCTCAACCCCAAATCAGGATAAATGACAGAAAATGCCTGGATGAAGGAAATCTTCCAGGGGACAAGTCTTAGATTCTTGGCAAAACAGGTTAATTTCAAAATCACTGAAATGTATTTCCATTTCTCTGAAGTGACAGTTTGGCAATGACATTTGTGCATACCCATTTTTGCTTTCTTTGAAACATGCAATTGTTTGGTAGTCGTTACATAATGTTTGTTTTGTAGCGATAATTGGACTAGGATTACACGCATACATACAGTACACACACACCCTCATAGACATGCGTGCACACACACACACACAAAGAATGCAGCAGTTTATTGCTCTTGGTAATGTCTAGCTGACTAAACATTAGGTCCAAGCATTACTTTAACTCATACCAGTCACTTAAACATTGCTGTATACCATCCCTTTTATGGAACCGCTTTACAAAGATGCAAGTGGTGTTTTAAAAAACTTTTTTTTAAAGGAATTTAAGAGTGAAATGATGACGGCATTTTAGGTTGATGCCTTGTCGAGTGAGACCAGGCGGTCCAAGTGGGAACCAGTTTTGGACAAGTTGTCCCTGTTTGTGCAGAGACTGTAAGAAGTAGTTTTGTTGTGACAAAAGTAAAAAAAATATATATATTTTTTAATTTACCAAGAAATGGCATTTTTGCTGGTCAAATACATTTGCAGATCGTAGCAAATATTAACCTCTTGGCACAAAAGTAGAACAACGATGACAACAAAATTACTTTGTACTTAAAACATGTTTTCTAAGCTGTTCTCAGGGTTTGTACTCGACCTACAAAGCAGAAGGACATCATGTCTTTCTAACCACAATAAAAGAGCAGCGATAGCACAAAGCAGGCTTCTTGACGCAAGCAGCCTTTCCCAGGTGAAGTTGTTACGAAATGAAGCAGCAAGAAAGAGTTCACACGTGACGTACTGTGCTGATTGATTAAACTACTGGTTCAGAATGTAAACCAGGTCCAAACTAAACTGCTGTAATTTGTCATCAAAACGGGTTATTCACTCAACTCACGGTCCTGTGCTCATTCAGTTTGCACTACTTCTTATATTTGCACCAATGTTTGTATTACATCACTGTCTATAGTCATACTACTGTTTACATTTACTGTTTACATTTGTTACTACTGTTTACATTTACACTACTTTTTATATCTACACTACTGCTGATCTATATATTCTTTTTACTAGCCTTATGCCACTTTACCTCTACAGTATACCAATATCAACTACCTCATACATATACTGTGTACCGTATTTTCCGGTGTACAGGTCGCAACTTTTTATGTTTTTTTCAAGGCCTGCGACCTATACTCAGGTGCGACCTATATATGGCTTGTTATCACTTTCGGTGAAACACATTTTTAAATCCAGCTCATTTCACAATTACGTTCATTTATTAAGGAAAAGTTCAGCTCAGACATATATTTGCTATAATTTTTATCAAACAAATAATTGTTTTTAAGTGTTAATCTTCTTAAAAGCCTTGCTGTGCGCTCCTGTGGCAGACATTTGCAGCAG